>CAUJGJ010000444.1:6418117-6450617 GCA_963170055.1 Halisarca cf. caerulea | reverse complement strand
TGGTGAAAGTAAAAACAATATAGGGCAGCCTAAAAAGTTTTTATTAATAACCTTATCACATCAAAACATCATGATACATACAAGGTACCAGCTGAATTCTGAAACAGTATATATATATATGCTTAGAATGTGTAGTAAACTTAAGTCAGTCTATAACTATTTCATGCATGCATGTTTTGGAGCGAGAGTGATATAAAATTGCATTGCACACACACACACACACACACACACACACACACACACACACACACACACACACACACACACACACACACACACACACACACACACACACACACACACACACACACACACACACACACACACACACACATACATATTGCATATACTGTACTATTTGGTAAATGTAGCTGAATGTCTCACCATGTTATGAACCCATCTTTTGTCAATATATAATAATTATAACCACTAGTGTTATGATAATGCACGTAGCAATTTATACAGTAACTTAATGCAATAAATACTTCCAGCAATTCTGAAATGTTTGTATTAATACATGCAGTTAGGCAATGTATCCACTCAAGAATAACAATCATAATAAACTATTAAAAATTGTAGGTGCATGCATGAAGAGTGCCTATAAAGTTCCATGACAAAAAGCAATAGCAATATTATTTGTGTTATTATTGATATCATCCAACTAACAATCCTAGCTTCAAATTCATGTGTTCATATCCCTGAGAAGTCTATTTCTTCATCTAAAGACATGACAATAGGTACTAGACATAATTTAGACAGGAAAGCATATTATAACCATACACTTACAGAAACTACACCAAATTTTGCACAATATAAGCATAATATGCACCTATATAAACATATAAATTAGTTTAAAAATAATTTGAAAGCTTTATTTCTGAATCATTATCTCATATCAGGAGTTCTCAATGAACAAACAGTACTATTAAGTAGTCTGTCTACATTACACGTACATGTTTGTATAATAATCTGCCAAGGACTTGCATGCACACGCACGAGTACATACATATACACATATTCGTGCATAGTCGCCTTCCGGCGGCCTGAAAAATATTATGCAGGTCAACAATGCCATTATTGTGTATGATATGTAATTTATATAAAGCATGGTAGTGTTGAAGCAATTCATTTTGTTACTATCTCATCAGGCGTGTCTGAACAATCAGTAGCTATGCAATGTCTGCCAATTTTTTTAGGTCTGATATGAGCCAACAGGTTGTTCATGGCATATACCTCCAGACCTCACTCTTATACGAAAATTGGTTGAACAATCATTATACAATAATGCCATGATATATATTGTGTCCCCGCTATGTGTGTACGTCTATTTTTCTATTTTTACCTTACCTTCTCCGTCACTCTCTTTGTTTGGATCTTCAGAGGTAAACTCGGGATCAAAGTTTGAGACGTCATCTTCTCCTTTGATGACTGGCCGAAAGGGAGGTTTTATCTTCTTGTCCGCTAAATCTAGCCAGTTGATTCCACCAAAAAATGCATGACTCTTTACCTATATATATATATATATAAAACAGAAAGTCATGATGTCTCATATATGTAGTGCTGACAGTGTCTAAAACTGTAAAATTGCATGAGTTTGAATCTGCCAACCAATAACATTTTACTCCCACCTGCTCTCTTTTGAGATAATATCAGGCAATAAAATACAATTTGGAGGTAGTTTCGTTTACCCTATATAGCTCTGTTCCAATTGGCACATTGTATACAACAGACAAAATGCACACTTAGTTGAAATAATATATCACTGCATGTGGTTAAATGCATGTTATATAAGGGCCTCACACACAAGTATGGCATACAAAAACACAATCCATGTACTATGCAGTCACACGGGTAATAACACAAAGCTAGTAACCATAATAGCATATACTTGCATGCATCACACATATTGCATGCACTCTGCTATACATTTATATGCATGGTGCAGACTATTATACCTCCTCGACATCTCTCTTAGATCCTCCAAGTCGCACTTCCGGATCTTTCTGCAGAAGACCAGTTAATAGTGCTTTAGCATTGTCAGACATGTTTTTTGGGAACTTCACATCGCTCTGTGAAATAGTAATGTGAGAGAATCATATTCTACAAAATGTACAGTAGGCACCATCTTTAAGAATTTTGGAAAATATATAAAGCTGTCACAGGACATTATGAGCTACATTTGATACACCAATGCACAAGTAAAAACTGCCATCATGATGATATCAGTATAAACAGTGGCAAGAATGTATTATATAATTTACTTGTCAGTCCAAAATAGAACAAGCTACACTTTCATGGAAGTTACAGACAGAATGGCAAGTACTTAGAATTTTCAAGAATTCATGACTTTGTCCTTTTTATGACACTGTATATTTGGTGCACCAAAAGTGACTTTTTAGTGCCATTTAGATTTATGAGCAAATCCCTATTCCACCCTTTTGCTTTTATGTCATTCCTACATAATATGGAGTATTGCTGTACTCCATAATATTGATATGGAAGGTAAATCCGATTTTATGCCATCAAATAGCCAAGAAGTATACCACCCTTATTTTCTAATATCATTTAACCTATGGAGTGACCAGTAAATGGACAGTAGGGTCACAAAATGAATTGAAATTAGCCCATTGAACAATGACATTCTGCACCATCGATTCTGATATTATAGTGAGTTGGTAGGCACACTGCTTTTGCTATGGGTACAGATGTGCTGGACAAGTACATGTGTGGTTGGAATTCACCAAGTAAAATAGGGAAATGCATACACAGAGTAGTTGGAGTCAGTTGCAGTATCACGTGGTTGGAGAGTTTAGTGAATAGGTTTCAACACATGCATGACAGAAATCTGGTCACTCACATCCAATATAGCGCGAAATAGTTCATCCTGGTCTCTGTGAAAGAAGGGGAGCTTTCCACAGATCATTTCATATAGGACTATTCCGAGACCCCACCAGTCTACAGCACGACTGTAGTCACTCTCACAAAGAACCTCTGGAGCCAGATACTCCGGAGTACCACAGAACGTGGCCGTTGTGGATCCATATCCAACATTCTCTTTACAGAGACCAAAGTCAGTAAGTTTCACATGTCCATCTGAATCAAGGAGGAGATTCTCCAGCTGTATGAAGGGGAAGCATGCAATAACCTTACATCTATACTGTATAGTATACATGCAATTTGCACACGTATATTATAGGTATACAGTGGAACCTCATGCATTCATTATAACAAACACCCTGAATACTAGAAGACTCTCTCTAACACACACAGTATTGATAGGTCCCCGGTAGATTGTTATGTATGTAAAAGACCTCTGAATAGGGAAACCTCTGTATGACAAACTGTTTTTCTGGTCCCAAAGTATGCATTATAGAGAGATCCCACTGTATATAGAAAGGGTGCATATGGCACAAATAGAAGAATATGCACATTCATGTTAAAGTATTTGTATATACACAATATAGTATCCTACATATACAAAGTACACAAGAATGAATGTATTTTTTGCAAGAACATAAAAACACAGCTCATATGCATGTACATTTGTACATACACAAACCTCCAGGCCTAAGTGTCTAAAGGTAACTCAGAGTGTATAATAATATCAATTTTATTGTTCTCACTACTGGTATTTTAGCACTTTAACTTGGACGTTGACTAATAACATTATTATTTCATGGTAAAATGGGAATATGCTATTACATTTGTCAATATTATATAATAATAATACATTTATAATTAGTTTTCTTTTTTATACAATCTTAAGGAATAATTCTCATGCATGCATGTACATATTCATGTACTATGGAGCACAGATTTGACTGTGCTATATATTATCCTTTATGCAATGTACCTTTAGGTCTCTGTATACAATGTTGTTTTCGTGAAGGAACCCAATGGCAACAGTTATCTCTGCACCATAAAATCGCGAACGCTCTTCACCAAATCCTTTTGATTTTGTCATATGGTAGAACAGCTCTCCTCCTGAAACATACTCCATGACGAAGCACAACCTGTTTGGTGTCTGGAAGGAGTACTCCAGAGCCTTTGTGGAGAGATTACATGTCATTCAGAACAGGATTTATTTCAAAAGATGTGTGCGACTATGGGCGTGTTTATATGTGTGTGAGTGCATGTGTGTACATCTGTGTATGTATGTGTGTGTGTGTGTGTGTGTGTGTGTGCATGTGTGTGTGTGTGTGTGTGTGTGTGTGTGTGTGTGTGTGTGTGTGTGTGTGGTACTGCATATTCCCTAATTTAATATAAATTCCCGAATAATCACTAAGTCGTCTAGTTTTGACTCTAAGTTGGGACATATTATATTTTGTTCCTTATAAATTTGTGTCTCTCAGTTCTTTGTAGAAGCAGAACAGACATAGATCTCCATACCTCCTAGTATATCATTATACTGACCAAATTCACATTTGAAGAAGAGTAAGGCATTGATTTCAGCCTTTCACTGGTAAACATACACACAATAACCATGTAAGAAAACAATTATGAGAATTCTGCCATTTTGTATACCTATAAGTTTCATAATAATATGTATTTCGTATTTTTCATTGTGCTACCGGTTCTATATCCATTGTATCTCTAATCTGTGACATTTAGCATGGATCCACGCCATCCAAGAAGAGTATGTAACAAAAGGTATTCTATAATATTCTTCAAAATTTTAAAGAATATATTATAGTAACTATACTGTGGAATCTCTGAATAAACGAAACTTAGGGACAACAAAAGTTCAGCTGATCTGTTCTTGGTAGAGAGGTTTTCCTCTTTGAGATGTTCAAAATATATTGTAGAAATTATACTGGGACCAAAAGTTGTATCCTTTGTAGAGAGGTTTATTATACTGTGCCCTTATTTGGAAGAGTCCACTATATCGGAGGTTTCACTGTATGAAGGTGATCAAGAAAATACATTAAGCCATGCACATAGCAGTGACTCACCATGATGGGCTATGTGAGGATAGGCTGTGTATATGCATGATGACAGGCCAGCTATTTGCTGTATAGGCACTGCATAGACCTCACCTCCTTTCAGGGGGGGGGGGGCTCAATCAATTTGATGTTTAATTCATATGCCAATTTATTGCAATAAATAGATGGCAAACATTGACTAGAAAAGCACAATCATGTATTACTAAGCAATGGTCTCAATTAAACTAATTGGACTTTTTGGCTGTTAGCTGACTCACTATGCTTGAAATTCAAAGTAGAACCAAAAACTTTGTTAATCTGCCAACCCTGCTAATCCACCACAAACTGGCATTCCCAATTGTGGTGGATTAGAGAGGTTTCACTGAATAGACCAAATTGGAATTGGCACAAGTCAATTGTGGAAGCAATTACTGAATCATCTACTAATTTAAAACTCAAATCTACTTTTAGGTGTCATATACAGATGCACTTTATTTAAATATCAAAGTCATTGCTGTGAAATGTGCCATATGCATGTGCAGATATTTGTTCCAAGAAGTGTCAACCATGTTGATACACACACTTTGCAGAGGTAAAGGCTCTATCTAGCTACACTCTTGTATGTGTGTTCTTACTGTAAGGAATGGATGCTTCATGGTTTTTAATATCTTTCTCTCCGTCTCAGTGTGCTCCACTTCATCACGAGCTTCGATAAAATCCTTCTTTAAGATCTTCATAGCATACAGTTTTTTGCTCTGTTTCTCTTTGCAGAGAACAACTTTACCAAACGTTCCTTTTCCAAGGACCTTTAGCATTTCAAAATCCTCCAAAGTCTATGCATGAAAATACAGGAAAAGTATACACTATAATGTGAACCAGATGTTCATTATTGGAAAATGCATATACAAGTAAATGCTGTTTAACAGAGTGTAGAGCGTATTCTCCTGTATATAGCCAAAGATCAATTTTTTTTACGATTTGATCTTTGATTTTTGTATTGTTTCATTTGGATGTCCAGTGTGTAAGGCTCGTCCGATATATATACATAATATATATATATATATATATATATATATATATATATATATATATATATATATATATATATATATATATATATATATAATGTACAGTATCCCAAAATATGTTTGTCAGAATCTGATCTGCCTACAATACAATGAGACCATGTTCACATACTACAGAGACTTTCTATATCACTAGAATGATGTTGCACCTTTTGTTTAGGTTTGGGTTTACGAGGTGCTGCTCTTGGCTTAGGTGAGGGCTTGCGGATTTCTCTCTCCTCTTCTTCATGCACATGACCGGACGTTGTGAGGGACGTCTCCTGTGATTCAGAGTCCTCGTAAAGTGATGGGGAGGGTCTGCGTTTGTTCCTCAGTTCATCTGAGGTTTTCTTGATGAGATCCATCCATTGGTCTCTGTCAATGGATGTGTCAGCGCAGAATATTCGCTCCACAAAACTTGTCAGGTGCAAAACTCTGTGAATACATGCAATATAAGAAACTGTAATATTGCATGCTGAACATATACTATCTATAGTACACTTATATATGCATTGGTTGCTATAACAGTTTTGTTTTGAACGCAGTATTAATTTTTGTGAGTCAATACTTAGTTTATTATCAATTCAGGTTATAATTCTAATTGATCAATGTATGTGTATATACAGGGAATTACAGTATCCTATTCAAACGTACACAAGATTGCACATTTGTCATGCACAGTCCAGACCTCACTTATCTGCAGACATGTTTAATTAGGATGAGATTGCAGATAAAGAGAGGGAACTGGATAAACAAGGGAGCATTATAGTGTACAGTAGGAGTATTGCAGATTTGTTTCCACAAAACCTACTGCAGAAGGTGAGGTACCTGGATATCTGAGGTGCGGATATGTGAGGTATAGCACTGTACATATGCTACATTGTGATACACAGCTGGATGATGGGGTTTTACGTCTGGCAGTACAACATACATAATGTAATAAGTGAATAGGCATATTTCAAGGGATTTAAACATAAAAGGTTTTCTCACCTGACCATGAAGGCATTCTTCCGTATGTTGTCTTTTGGAATAACACTGATGCCTATCATATGACATTGTGTGATAGAACAGTAAAGCAGAAACACAACCACACCAGGAAAGGCAAGAGTTGATAAATTGTGTCATTTACACGTATGTATAGCTAGCTTAGCAAGTAATTCGAGTTAAAAACTCGTGGGGGCTGCCGCCCCATGCACTCGAATCACTTGCAAAGCATTGGAGTGTAAGTGCGCAGCTGAACATTCATTGAACATACTGTTTATTGTAATTGGACGCTTGTTTTGAAAATAATTGCCATATTTGGCAATTGTTTTTCAAAAAAATTCCTATAACTCATTCCTGTATAAATTCATACTTCTCTATTACTATTATATAAATTCTCTATTATAAGACTTTTCTTCAAATCCATATTATATATATATATATATATATATATATATATATATATATCGGACGAGCGTTACACACCGGAAATCCAAATGAAAACAATATAGGGGCTGCCTGCGGCAGCCCCTAATAATATACAGTTATGTGGTATGTTGCACAGGTGTTATCAAAGGCTACACTGTCGTGATGCAAGCATACTTCCTTGCGATGTGTGCACAGTGCGAGCCGTTGTAACCTTTCAAACTTCTAATACTAATTAATTGGCACTTGCCAATGGCAACAATAAGTGACAAAGTTTCCATCACACTTTCATCACACAAACAAGACTACGGATCATACCACATATTATTTGTAGTTCCCCTTGTGCAGCTGTAGTGTTGATACAGACACACCAAGGGTATGTATACAGCTGCAAAAGGTGTACTACAAGTAATACAAATAAATGTAGAGTGAGGGCTGTGGCTATATATAATTGTGGTTAGAGCTGGGCTGATCAAAGATTACTGGTTGTTGTGATGTAATCTGTGCATTGTGTAAATGACTCTTTCTGGATCAATAGAGGGGAATGAACCAGAATAATGTATTTAATATCATGAAAATAATATAGAAATTTATTTTCAAATGTCATGCACCAGATACAGTCACATTAACATTACTAATGAGATAATTATGGCAAGTTTTAGCAGTTGCATTATATGTACTGGCAAATGTGTGGCATAACTTAACCTATGGGATGTAATAAAGGTGACCAAATATCATGGGAAAATTGAAAGTTGCTATGATTAGGTGGTAATTTGGATCTGGATAGAAAGGGTTCGCATGTATAGGTCGATCATACAATACACTGAAATTCAAAATGGTGTACCTTCAACATTAAATTCATTCATTATCTCTGGATATATGCCTCCAACTGGAGGTTGCTTGTAGCCTGTAAATGTACCATCTGATCGTAGAACAAAGTATCTTGCTCTCCAGTTCTTTATAAATTCACCTGTAGTGTAAGTAGACATTGCAACTGTACTGGTGCTGTGAAGCATCCCCATGCAGTGCCAAATGACATCATACATCTAATTCATAGGAACCGCCTGGTAGTAAGTTGTTTACTGCCTGAACATGAGGCAGAAGAAATGCATGATTTAAGGACCGAGTGGATCTACTACAAAAATTGTCTGCACACACACACACACACACACACACACACACACACACACACACACACACACACACACACACACACACACACACTCTCTCTCTCTCTCACACACACACACACACACACACACACATACTCGCATGTGTGTGTGTGTGTGTGTGTGTGTGTGTGTGTGTGTGTGTGTGTGTGTGTGTGTGGATGTGTGTGCAGACAATAGTTTCTGCACATGCATGGATAAATTAAATGTTTGCTTTCTTTGCACACACATAAACACACACACACACATGTTTGAATAGCATAATATAAGTGACAAGCCTTTCCAACCTCTCTTTTGTAGCCATCCTTCCTTGACAACTCTATTTGTACCCCAAGACTCTGCCATCTGTTTTGTGAATCAAACTGCTGGTGTAAGGATTCTTTTCAGCTGATAGTTTTACCTGTGAAATATTTTGTTGCTGTGTCAAAGAGTTACATTGGATATTTCCTATTACATGCTTGTTATATACATGGCAATAGGGTACCTGCATCACCCCAAACGACAATATTATACATGATAATTATAGGTTTCAGATATTCTTGCTATTTGAAGAACCATGCATAGTGTCCTCACTACATACACAAGACAGAGTATAGGACTATTGCCATATCTGCACACAAGTACATATTAATTTTATAGAATTCCTACTAAGGGTATGAATATGAATATTTTTGGGCCCCCAGAAGACGGCTCTATATTATTTTTCCCAGTGGATACTGAACCAGCAGAAATTATGCAACCTAATCCCCACCCTAACCCAAAGTGTTACACAACATTCTAACATTATTCGTATGTATTGATGACGAATATTTATCTTCTGCTTTGACCGGAAGCTATAATATGACAAAGGTTACGTGTTTGCTCCTCATTGCATCAGTGAAGAGTCATTTACAGCGGAAGAGTTTAAAGAATGGATAGTATATTGCATAAGGGTATGGATAGGAAATGGGACGCCCACACAAAAACATCTTTGTTAGGAAAAATGGCTGGCGGCAATAGTGGCGTACTAAACTCTTCTATTTTGTTGGCAGTTACTTAAGCGGTTTAACAGACGGATAGTTTTACCTAATCATGACCACATTGAATAACTGATCCAAGGATTTGGCAACGAGTAGAATCAGCCATTACTGGTTAGAGGGCGCATCATCAGCAATATGATATTATAATAAAATGTACAAGATAACCTCACACCAAGCTTCTACTGACATACAATGATTTTCAAGCCACAGCACTACACTAGGCCAACGAATTAAGGGCAAGAGGAACTTAAACTACCAAACAGTGCCTAAGAACGAGAAAAAGAACCAGATAATGCTAAGTGACCATAAAAGGCCACCCTACACTTGATTGTTGGGGGTATTAGGAGCGTTTTTGTCATCAAGCCACATAGATACATGAATTCTACACAGTTAAGCTATTAAGAACATTAATCCTAGCATGGCATAGTGTGAGCGAAAGAACTTGCAAAGTTACCATCTTGCATAATTTTCTACAATGGCTTGCTAGATGGTGAAGTTATAGTACCAGTACTAGTGATTTAAACACTGTATGAACTTTGTTGACCAAGAGTACAACATCTTAACACGGATGTTTCCCATATTTGTAATATCTATTCTATAGTTAAAAGTCATGTGACGACATCCCGTTTCCTATCCATACCCTTCTTATGTAGTATGCTATGCATGTTTAAAGTGTTGGTTTCGTGAATAACAACAAATCCCAAGCGATTGGAGTTTCCTGGGCTGAGGTGACCCATGATTTTTTTAAACTCAAATCGCTTGTTTTAGTCACAGATACTTCTAGTATCTATGTTTTAGTTTGCAATTCATTGATGATCATAGCCTAATAAACACTATACTATGTAAACCATTAAAATGTTTTTCATGAAAAACAGCCAAAATTGTACAAATTGGCACCTCTTTGTAAGATCAAAGGGAACATCAAAGGATTGTTTTGAAACAATGGACAACTGAATGCAAAACAATAATTGCTTGTTTACAATACATTGATATATTGACTGAATGCCCAACTGTTGCAGCTGGTGTACCATTGAGGGTGCAAATTTGCACATTTTAGTTAGATTTTGCATGTTAAATAATATTTTAACTGTTGACATAATATGGTGTTAATACCTCTGGCTGCACCTAAACGACACCTTTTTACTTTAGCCTGAACTGGAGCACGTTATATATTCTTGCCCAAATAAAGCTTGCTGCTATTAATAAAATTATATAATTGTGTACAGGGTAAATATAAAATACTGGTAACTCAAATTGAGGTTCGGATGATGGGATTATACATGTAACTCACCATATTCAATGACTTCCATTACTACAATTACAGTAAAATCTCAATAATTTGAACCATGATAATTAGAATATCTGGCTTAATTCGAACATTGATGAATGTACGGTTCCTAATGTAGGGAGTACATATGTGGCTGGTTAATTAGAACTTATGGATAATTAGAACTTTTTTACCGGAAAATCAAGGTTCTGATTAAACAGATTTCACTGTACATGCATGAATTTTAAGTCTTGGTTCTGAGTTAGCATACTCATATTACAGTCATATCTCAACATTAATGGTACTAGATTATTGTGTGTGTGCTCAGAAGATCATAGAATAGTATCAATGTACTTACTTATCAGTCTGAGAACAGATCAGACCGTATGTACAGGAGGGGACAGAGTGAGGAATACTCACTATCTAAGAGTGTGTCTCTTAACCCACTACAGGTACCTAATAACTCAAAGCAAGTTCTACTGTATAAGACTGATCTTATATCCTATCATAAGTAAAAATTGGGATTACCTGTGGGACAGTGTTCCAAGTTAGCAGAATCTGATAAAGAAATCCACTCTGATCTTTTGTCAAAGATTCTCCACTGAAATAAATCTGTCCAAAGAGAGGGGTTCTCGGTATACCGTATGTATAGCTTGTGCTTTTAGTCACACTTCACTCACAGTGTGTGTATGTTTGGCAATGTTACATTTCCTGTTCTGCACCTGTATTGTTTGGTTGGCTTTTGTATCAGTCCTAATACAGAGGCCATCACAAGTAGGAAGTCATTCAAGCATACATTGATCTGTGTTGCTTTCCATTTCCTGTTGCATTTCCTGGTTTCTATTCAACTCTCCCATGTCTATTCACACTATGTATGTAGCATACATTCCCCATACAATTTTGTCTAGAGGTACATACACCTCTTCTTACACCAAAGACACCATGCATTTATGTCTGCTACAGAGACACTAGATGTGTATCTATTTTAGTTTAGAATTCTGGTATTGCTTTTGAAAATAATATAATATCTTACTAAGAATAGCACCATAGGTGTAGCATATGAACACACACATAAGCACACACACACACACACACACACACACACACACACACCGCCTCACACACACATACACACACATGCACATACACACACACACACACACACACACACACACACACACACACACAACGCCTCACACACACATACACACACACACACACACACGCACACACACATACACACACACACACACACATGCACATACACATACACACACACACACACACACACACACACACACACACAGACACACACACACACACACACACACACACACAAAGAGAGATTCCGTCCACAAAGCTTTACGCCCATGAAAATGTACATCAGAGGGTCTTGGGCAGTGGCACAACATGGCCATCTGTGATTATAAAAACACCAAAAGTTCAAGACCAAGTAAAGTTTCTCTCTGTAAAAATTAAGGTGCATACAGTATTTTATACTACGTATTTATTAATAATGAACTTTTATCAAAACTGCATGACATATAATGCATGGTTTTTGTAGTTCCAAAATGCACCAGTAGTGAGTCTTTAACAACAATGTATATTTTGCTCTTATGACATTGTATCTGTGGCTATATACTAGCTTTCCTTCATATAGACTGCCACCATAATCCATAATATAAGATAGTCTACACAACAATATGATTTACATGACTTAATTTCTGTTCCTGTGCGAGTTCTGTTTGATTTGCATTTGTTCATAACATTTCTTTTGTAATATGTTCTGAAGTAAACGTGAAAATTCTGATTTAAACTCACCAAAGAATTAGTGTTTTTGACCAAAAACATGCAACCACAAACAAAAAACAGTGACTTTTTCACAAATTTATGATAATAATCAGCAGCCCAAATCACAAATTTGTGAAAACTGAAAATCACAAATTCGTGAATATCTGTTTGAGATTGCTGGTGATAGAGCAATAACCTGTGAATTATCATGCACTTGTAAGAAAACAGGCTAAAATGGAAAACATTGTTGGCACAACATTTGCAAAGTTCTGACAACTTCCCTTGCATGGTTTTCCAACATATCTCGCTAAAATTGAGGCTGCATGTTTTGCGTAACGATATGCTTGTTTATAATAATCCCTGCAGATTTGCTATTGAAACAGTATGAAAATTAGCAGTATTGACTACAAGCCAAATCTGATTCGGAATTTTCACATTTACTTCAGAACATGTTTTGTCTGCATGAATTCTATTGCTGAGTAGCAAAGGGTGAAGTAATATAAAAAAGTACAAATATCAAATTACAAAATAAAATTAAGACAAGTTCATCACATTCAATTTGTCAGTCTCACAACATTCTTCTTCACAGACACACATGCACAATGCCATAAATACTTGCACCAATGAGGAGAAAGGCAGTGACTATAATATATATATATATATATATATGCATATGCATATATTTCATCGAAATGAACACAATAGTACCATGCAGGGTTCCCTTCAAACAGCTTGTGTACCACAATACAATTATACCTAATAGTATTATGTAACAAATTGTTAAAATGTGTTTGAACCTGTTGAACATATATAATGGCACTATCAGGAGTGGCAAATAGACTGACAAGTACCCATGTATTACGTGGTTGGCGCACAGGTACTCTAGCTCATAATGTATTCAGCTAGTGAGGGTTCACACATGCACAGATTATTGCTTTATGCTCGAGTCTGAAAGAATTAACAGTGGTGGTTGAACGTGTAAACTTTAGGGGGGAGGGGGGGGGGGGGGTGGTGTATGATGCACATAACAATTGAATCCATATTATCCTTCGATACTGCTTGGGAGGCAGCATCAAACTTTTTTGTTAAATTATTGTTACATATCGTATGATATCATGGCAGATATGTGCAAGGATTTATAGAATCACAATTGAAAAAATGTGATTCTACCTTAAAATTCATAAACAATTGCATTTTTACAACTTAATTTAGGGAGAAATTTCAGTATTTATTATAGGATTTCGCATTGCAAAGTCACAGTAATTGGTATTATTACAAAAGAATCTACGGGGAGCAGTTCCCCCTCAACTAAAATTTAGGGGTTTCCACTGCCTATGAAGAAGCAAATTAGGAATGGGGAATTTTTTTCTGTCTTTCTTGTTTCTCTGCCTTGTGGTTTGTGCCCACGCCATAGATAAATTGTTTTTTTGCCATCCTGATCTCCTGGACACCCCCATTGACTTGTTCATGTTTCCAGGGCGGCATTATATATAGCTATGTTTTCTGTGTCCCATACATACATACACACTCTCTTGCACTATGGTTGAATCACTGCCCCTTTCAGATGTTCAGGTCCGTCTATGGAAATGCAATTAAGGTATGCATGGTAAGAATTGTCACGGTGGATATACTTAATAATCTCTACACTCCATAGTGTTTGACAGTAGTATAAATGGCCACACCGGGCCATACTTTTCAGTGCTCACCCTCAATAGCTGTGTATTAGGGGCTTGGCCTATAGGATATTGAGGTTAAACAATCCAGGCTTTAACAGTCGATAGCCTCGGACATGTTAATACCATTAACACAGCATAAGGGTCCAAAATGTCCCTGGCAGGAATATCAGAGCACCTCAATGACCCAAGCAGCAAGCGCATTACTGCATCCGGGCCTCACAGTATGGGCGTAGTGCCCCAGTGGGCACAGTAGGCAATGTATCTGTAGCACTACCACCAGCTTTGGTGGTAGTGCTACCAGCTACATGACGGGGTGAAGGAACTGGTTGGCGTACGAGCAATTCATGATGTGCACAAATTGGAGTCAGTAATTGGGCACTTAGTGCATGTATCAAAAGTGTGCCTGCTTGGTAAAACATACGACAATGTGCTGTTTGCACTCAAATCTACAATAAGGCCCGACAACCTAGATATCTGAATTTGGAAGCCAAAGCAGAGCTGTCATGGTGGAATGTTCTCCTGAACCACTGGCCAGGAATATCAGTTGAACAATTTCTATTGCTGAGATTGACACTCGAACCAGAACCTGTATATATGCATACATATATATATATATATATATATATATATGTATATATATATATATATATATATATATATATATATATATATATATATATATATACAGATAGATAGATAGATAGATCGATAGATAGATAGATAGATTTATTTCTGGTCTTGGTCAAAACTGACCCTTGACCTCAGCATAAGTACAGCAGAGAAAAAAAAGCAAACTAAATACATATATATTAGTACATAAAAAGTGAGAAGGCAAGAAAGTTATACGTACTTCAATTCACATTATAAGACTCTACAATTTTGTATATATAGTACATAGAAAGGAACTTAATTCAAGTTATGTGCATTATAAGATTTAGTTTGCTACAGTTTTGTAAAGCGTAAGTATTATACATAGTTCACACTGATGGTAAAAGGAATGATAATCTAAGCTGTGATGCTTTAAAAACATATAGAACTGTTTGGTAAATGATGTTGGTGTCTTGATGACTGAGTAAAAATACAAATTTTTCACTGTTACTCAGGTGATGGAGGTGAGGGAATCTACTGCAGACATAAGCTCGTCTAATTCTTGGGTTAGATAAGGTGAAAAGATATTGCTCTGGTTGTTTGAAGTTAGACTTAAAAAGGCAGTAGCTTCTCATTTTGTTTCCCGGATTGGGAGAGTCCCTGTTCTTTGGATAAGTCAAATTGAAGCTGTTGTAGTTGCTGGTCTCACAGTCTTTCAAGAGCCTCTTCGAGAGTGGGCACGCGTAGTTTAATATAATTATTATAATAACGTTTGGGGTAAAATGGGTAATTACAAAAATCGTATTGTAATTAATGATTAACATTTACATAGTATTAGATACATCTATTCAATAAACATGTAAGTATAGTATAATATTATGGTCAATTACATACATACGTACATATATAGCTACAGTGTACATAATTTATAATTTTCATACAACCAATGTACTGAGAATATGATGCATAATAAAAAGATGCATTTATGTGGAAAGCACGTTGAATAGAAAAATGATGGGAAATACATGCAAGGAATCCTGATAATATTGATTACAGCTTGTATCAATGGTAGTATACGGTACAATAATAGGGCAGGATTGATGGCCATATTCAGTGCAAGTACGTGTACGTGGTATAAAAATTAAATATGATGCAATTGACACAATGGAAAGGACTTTTCGTGCTTGTGATCATGTAAACGGGCTGATGGGAAATATGTACTGTTGGCATATATAAATTATACAACAAAATTGCATGTATCAAGTGAGAATGCTGGCAAAGCAATATAACGGTAATATATACAGACATACATACTGGTATGGTAATGATAAATACAGTATAATACTATATTCTTGGTCTCAGTGCAGGCAGCTAAATGGAGGAAATACTGTAAGGTACAAGCAAATGAATAAATAAATAAATAAGGGCCCCAGATCCGGGAAAAAGTGAGAAGGCAAGAAAGTTATACGTACTTCAGTTTACATTATAAGACTCTACAATTTTGTATAGTACATAGAAGAGAATTTAACTTACTTTAAGGTTACAAATGTTAGCGGGTACTAATTTTAGCGTTTTTCGGTGGCCAGTATTTAGTGGGTGTTTATTTTAGCGATTTAATAGCATTTTTGTACCAAATCTGTAATTAGCGATTTAATTTGGAAATGTTACCATTACCAATACTTGTGGTGGACTTGTAATGTTCTTGTTGTACATTGTTGCATGATGTGTACACTCTATGTCCGTATTACGTACTTCTAATTATTATTTCCTGTATTTACTCTTTCACACGTAAACACGCATGCGCACAACTATTAGCCACGTGGTTATTCATTCATTCAATTCAACAGATAGAAGTGATCGACACGGTGACCATCTCGCTGTCACGCTCGACTCTTCTACATTGGTGACCCCTGACGCTGGTCGTTTCGACCAAGAGCACGCCTCATTTTTTAGCTCCTCCGCCATGGCCAGCTCGTTTCAGTTCGCGCCATGGCTGATAGGCTTCTCCTCGAGCTCGGCTCACTACTGCCTCATCCTCGCCACAGCTCAGCTCACTACTGCCTCATACCTGCCACAGCTCGGCACATCTCTGCAGCCTCGCCTCAGCTCGGCACATCTCAGCGGCCTCGCCTCAGCTCGGCACATCTCTGCAGCCTCGCCTCAGCTCGGCACATCTCCACGGCCTCGCCTCAGCTCGGCACATCTCTGCAGCCTCGCCTCAGCTTGGCACATCTCCACGGCCTCACCTCAGCTTGGCACATCTCTGACCTCGCCTCAGCTCGACCACTGCGTCTCCGGCATCGGCTCATTCTTGGCTCACATCTTCGGTCTCGTCCTTCGCCACAGCTCAGCTCATTTTTGGCCACAGATTCAGCTCAACCATAGCTCGCATTCGTTCGGCCCCAGCTCGGCTCGGACTCGCCTTGGTCTCAGCCTCCCTGCCGCATTTTCAACGCTGGCACATCCGCCATTTTCAACGCTGGCACGTCCGCCATTTCCGTTATGCACATCAACACTCAGCTATTCGCTACAAGAACATGCATGGATCGTTCGCCCTACTCACTGGGGGGGAGTATTGTGGTGGACTTGTAATGTTCTTATTGTACATTGTTACATGATGTGTACACTCTATGTCCGTATTACGTACTTCTAATTATTATTTCCTGTATTTACTCTTTCACACGTAAACACACACGCGCACAACTATTAGCCACGTGGTTATTCAGTCATTCAATTCAACAGATAGAAGTGATCGACACGGTGACCATCTCGCTGTCGCGCTCGACTCTTCTACATACTGAGTACCTAATCCCTTTCTAATTCTTCTCTAAATCACCATTTCTAATCTTTATATACAGTACTATACTGTTGCAATAGAAAGCTGCAGAAAAGAAACACTGAGATCAGACAACTTAAGCTTATAGATACGGCTGGAAGATTGATCTTGTCGGCGTACAGTTTAAAGAAATCGTTATCGCTTTTGGGTGAATTCAAATCGAAAATGATTAGAACGAATATATGTTACAATCCAATGATTCCTGGAAACTCTACATGTATTTGGTTCACTGTTTGTCGTTTATTTCGCTGACTTGGAATAGATTTTACTTCTGTTCGGAGCCGCCATTTTCTCCCGTGCCATGCACAGCACATCCATAGAAATTGTACAACACAAAATATTAGCGGGTACATTTATTGGCGGGTATAATTGTTAGCGGGCACTTAAGTTAGCGAATTTGAGGCTCCTCGCTAATTTCGCTAAAGTTAGTACCCGCTAACATTTGTAGCCTTAAGGTAATTCAACTTATGATTGTGCATTATAAAATTCAGTTTGTTACCATTTTGTTAAGCGCAAGTAATATACATAATTCACACTGTTGGTAAAAGGAATGATAATCTAAGCTGTGATGCTTTAAAAACATATAGAGCTGTTTGGTAAATGATGTTGGTGTCTTGGTGATTAAGTAAAAATACAAATTTTTCACTGTTATTCAGGTGATGGAAGTGAGGGAATTTACTGCAGACAGCATTGAATAGTGTGGACCGTAGTGTAGAATAATATGGGCAGACCAATAAGAAATGCATCTCATCTTCTATATTAACTGAATCACATATTTGGCAAGTACGATCTTCAATGGGTAATACTGGTCTGTGGTGCCTACCTACTTCAATCATGAGCTTATGGTCAGAGATGCGGAATTTTGTATAAGCTCGTCTAATTCTTGGGTTAGATAAGGTGAAAAGATATTGCTCTGGTTGTTTGAAGTTAGACTTAAAAAGGCAGTAGCTTCTCATTTTGTTTCCCCCGGATTGGGTGAGTCCCTGTTCTTTGGATAAGTCAAATTGAAGTTGTTGTAGTTGCTGGTCTCGCAGTCTTTCAAGAGCCTCTTCGAGAGTGGGCACGCGTAGTTTCGGGTTGAAGTCTAACGAATTAAATTTATTCAGGACATTGTCATACCAAGAGTTTAGACCAGATGACTGAGAATCCCTTGAAACCTCCAGGGCACGTCTAATAGGAATAGGAGTATTTGGAGACGTTATGCGGTAGAAGTATTTAATAACAGTTGATGTACAGAGAAATGCTATGGGAACAATACCACACTCAGCCACAATAGCTATGTTATTACTGGTCCGTGAAACTCTCAGAATACACTTACAGTACTTCATTAGTATTGACTCTAAAGACTTCGTAATAAGGTTGGATAGACCCCAAACCTCAGCACCATAGAGTAAGATTGGGTGAATTAGAGAAGAGAATAGTTGTTTCAAAACACCAAAATTTGTGATTCTAAGTGAAATAATTCTTGTTAGTAACTGATTAAGTGCTTGAGTTGCTTTGGTTTGAATTTCGGCAAGATGTTCCTTAAATTTACAGTTCCAGTTTAGCCAAATACCTATAGATATTTGTATTTCCCGACTATCATCAGAGATTGGCCTCCAATTTTCCATCTAAAATTAACAGTTTTGGGATTTTGACCGAAAACCATAATTTTTGTTTTATCGCAATTTACGTTACCTGTTGGGCAGTACAGTAGTCGTTTAGAGAATCAATCATGTTTTGCAGCTCTTTGGGGTTCTTGGAGAATATTACTAGGTCGTCTGCAAAAAGTATGCATGAGGATGGAAATACTTCGTTGGTTTGATTTAGAGTGGGCGAGTTTTGAAGAGTTTTAGGTAGATCATTGATGAAGATTGAAAATAGAAGTGGACTAAGGTTCCCTGATGTAGGAAATGTTTTTGAGTTTCCTAGTGACCCTCGGACATAGGATGAAGACTTTGAATAGTAGGATTGTAAAACTTTCAGTATTTGGGGGTTTAGTTTCATTGTGAAAAGTTTTTTCCACAACAAGGAATGCAAGACTGAATCAAAGGCTTTCTTAAAATCAACAAAACAGCAATACAACTTTTTCTTTCGCAAAGATTGGTTCTCAGCAATGGTGTGTAAGACAAAGACTGCATCAGAAGTGCTTACTGCCTTTCTGAAACCGAATTGCTCCTTTGGGATAAGGTTGTAGGTCTCAGCCCAAAGTTGAATTCTATTATTTAATATGCTATTAAACACTTTACCAAGGCAACTAATAAGGGAAATACCCCTGTAGTTGGAGGGCACATTTTTATCTCCGGATTTGTAGATTGGTTCGATGATTGATGTGGACCAAGAGGATGGGTATTCTCCTGATTGAAGGATATGATTAAAAATGTGTTTCATGGGTATTAGCCAAGTGGTGTAGCTTTAGGTAGGGATTTGAGCACTTCATTAGTGATTAAGTCTGGACCAGGGGATTTTTTATTTTTTGAAGTGGAAATAACAGTAGTAATTTCTTCTAGTGTAATCTCCGGCTCTGGATCTTGATGATTTGCATTTAAGTTTGTTCCTACTTCCTCAGTGCTGTGGTTAGTTTGTCTATCGCTTGTGCATGTGCAATTTTCATTTAGTAGGCTTTGAAAATGTTCGTACCATTGGTCTTTTGTTATATTGTTTTCGATTTTGTTTTTGGTTTTCAACAAACGCCAGAATTGACTGGGATTGCTCTTCAATTTATTCAACAGTTCATTGTTCCATTTTTGGGAGGCTTTGTCCTTTTTTACTCTAATTAATCTTCTCCATTCTGATTTAGATTTAAAATAAGCATCTCGGAGCTCGTTATTAGATACGGATTGTCTCCATAGCACCAGCTTGGAACGAACCTCCTTTTTCTTAATGTAACATTCATGGTCAAACCAGTGGAGTGAATGATTGTGTTTAGGTGTATTGGGTTTTTGTTTTGAAGAAGGGGCAACACTGGTCATAAATCCGGATTCAGTTGTGATTTGCAAAATATTCTGGGTATAGGACTGAACAATACTATCTACTGAACAATACTAACTATAGAAATTTGAGCATTATTGGGATTATCAGGAGAATTCATAATATTATCATAATTGAAGTTTGGGGGGGTTGATTTTAAAGCTTCACTGAAAGAACAAAGATTCTCTTCAATATACTTTATATTGTCGTGGGATTCCGGGTTTTGGTTAGAGTCAGGAGTCATGGAGCGTGCAAATATGTCATTGGATAAATCTTGAGCAAGGTTGCAGGAGGATCTGTGGGAGGATGTAGAGTTTTTAACAAGGGAGAGGAAAAGAGCTATAGGACAGTGATCGGAGAAGGTTTCCAATTCGTCAACTTGAAAGGCCATGGTTTGTTGGGCCAGTGACTGACTTACTATGGCATAGTCCACACAGCTGGATCCATTAACTATGTGGCAAGTACAGTTTCCCAATACATTGTCAGGGGCAAAGGATCCATTGCATATTTTAAAATCAAAAGCCGAGCACAGCGACATTAATTCGAGTCCATAGGAATTAACTTTTATGTCTTTTGAAATGCGGCTATTGGGGGTCTGGTGCGTATTTGTCTGAAAATCGCCTGTTCTTGCATTGAAGTCGCCTATCAAAACTACATCACCTAAAGTATGGAAATGAGCTATTTCATCTTGTAATTCAGGCCAGGGCGGATCAGACGTAAGGTGGGATGAAGAATCTATAGGGGGAATGTAGATTGCACAAATATAGATATCTCTTATAGCTGCTGTTGATGCATGAGCCTTTTTTAGTTTGATCCAAATGTGATCCTTAACAGATTTGATAATCTCTACGTGATTAGAAAAGTAATTTCTTATGTAGATCAATAGACCACCAGAGTTCCGTCTAGCCCTTCTATGTTTTGAAGTTCTGGGGAAATGGAAGGATTTGTAGCCCTGGATGTCAATGTTATAACCAATCGTGGGATTCAACCATGTTTCTGAGAGGATAAAAATGTCTGCATTTGAATTAGTGATAAAGGGTTGGAGTTTCACTATCTTCTCGCATGTTAAACCATTGATATTCCAATGTTTGATTTGAATCACTTGGGTAGGGCAATTAAAAGTAGATGTGTGATCATGAAACATCGCTGAAGTGGGGCAGTTTTGGCAGAGTTCCTAGTAGGAGTCAAAAGATCTAGACTCCAAGGAATAATCCGCTCTAGAGTCATCAATGAAGAGCGTTCCTCTTCGAATGTAAGAAGATTTACCATTGCTCCTTGCTTGTCTCATTTTTGGAGCAGAACTTTCATGTTCTGCTTTTGTAGAGGGGTAAGATCATCATTTATGTAAATACGGGACCCTTTGAGCAACTTACGTTTCCTCATGACTGCCACCTTGTTCCTGCTGTCAGAGAATTTCACCAGGATTGGGTGAGGGTTCTTCTCTCCTTTTTTACCTAGTCTCCTGGCTTCGAACGAAATCTCCGTTTCTTCAAGCTTTTCTGTGAAAATGGTCTGCACAATTTCATGGGTTGTCCGGGATTCATCCTCGGACAGTCCAATCAAAATGGCATTATTGCTGCGTAAGGCACACTCATGGGACTCCAAGATGCGTTGTTGGGCCCTATATCCTTCCTCTGAGGGGGTTTGCTGAGTGCTAGCCGATTCAGTAAGCCACTGACTTTCAAGTCATCTATGTCTTTTTGGATTTTCGTCAGTATATATATATACACTGATGCATCAGGGGCTTGGGGTTGTGGAGCATGGGCACTATAGCCCAATGGTTTCAGGTACAGTGGACAGACAGCTAGGCATGCATGGGGCTAGACGGGTACAAAGCTTGACTGCATGGGTAACGGGCTAGACAGGTTAATTCCCTACATCCCTCAACCTATTTGTATAAGCTAGCAAAAGGTATCACAAGGGATGTAGGAACTTAACCAGTCTAGCCCCTTACCCAGTCAAGCTCTGTACCCGTCTAGCCCCATGTATGCCTTGCACTACGACCTATGCATAGTCCATCCTCATGCCCGTCTAGCCCAATGTATGCCTAACCCTCTGTATGTCTATACCTATGCCTGTTCAGCCCTATGCAACAAACAACTCTGCCTTGTTCCAGTGATTTTTGACGATTGACAATTTTTCATCCCTACATCTTTTATCCATTTTTAAATGGTTTTTGTATGGTTTATATATATCATCAAGATTGGGCAAACCAATGTACTATCGGTCTCTGGCTGATACTTCTCGGAGAAGCACGTGTCACAGCCCTTGTAACTGTATTTGAGATCGGTACATGTGTTCTTCAAACTGAGGAAGTTTGGTAGCTCTGCGATCAGTAGTCGATGTGATATAGCTTCTAAACTTGGGTCGTGTAGTACCATCAAATATTGGCAATTTCTGCAAAAAAACAGCTAACAAGTACTCTCGCGGAGCAAAACCCCCCATTCACCCAAAACAATTTACAAAATGATGGCTATTATTGTCACTGAACCTGTGCAACTACACAACCCAGTTTTAGAAGTTATATCGCATCGACTATCGAGTACAACTACCAAACTTTCTCAGTTTGAAGAATACATGTACTGCTCTTGAATACAGTTACAAGAGTTGTATCTCGCGCTTCTCTGAGAAGTATCACTAACATGCTCCATTGCATTATATGGTCATAACTATAGTGGACCTGCATGGGCACAGGATAGTATTGCGCTTGACAATGTGTGCATGTACATGTGTGTGTGTATGCGTGTCAGTGGCGGATCTAGAAAATGGGAAGGGGGATCTAAGTGGCAGCGAGCGGAGCAAGCCACAGAAAATTTGGGCCTTTCCACACCCATTTCCAGTCACATAACTCATTTTCTGGCAAAAGCTATATACTCAAGCTTTCATTTGTGATATAATCAACAACAAGACACAAATTAAAAATCGAAGTTGAGTGCACAGCATGATTTAGTCCTGGTACACAAAGAAGGTTTTATTCAATTTAATGAAATGATTTTGCAACTCTGACAAAATGGCCACCGTGTGCGTGCAAACAACAATTCTGGTCAGTGGAGAAAAAGAAAACGAACATTCTTGGGTATTTCAGCTGTAACTTGAAGACTTTGAGTAAGAAGACCTGTTCTCCGTTGTAGGTACAATCCAACTAAATCTAGTAAGTACAGTAAACAAACAAACAGGGACAATTATTTTTTCCATAGCTATAATTAGCTGGAGCCTTGCACAGGTTGACTTGGGCTGAAAGGGGGGTTCCATGGCACCCTGAGATCCCCCTCCCCCTCCTAGATCCACCACTGCATGTATGTGTTAACTTTGTAAGTTGTCCCTCTATCGTTTCATCAATACTAAACCCTAACCCTGCTACGCAACTTCACAAATGCTACGCAGCATTCCAGCAGTGTGTATGTATTACTGGAATACTGCTGGATGAATAGCCATTCTGATGAATTAAATCTGGTTTAAAATTTTGGAATCTAAAATGTTCCACACAATTTTTGAGTCAGCCATAAAAAATCTTTGGATCATACATACTGCAAGATAGGGTGGGACCTTTAAGACACATAAAAAAGAATAAGGTATTTCACTTGAATGAAAATGAACACAATCACTTCTAACACACTCCAAGAAGACTTCATGATCATGGAAAGGACATAGTTTAACATGAGTACAACAAATCCTTGCTGGATCATATTCATCAGCTTCGAGTACTCCTTAAACCCAAGCATGAAGAGAGGTATATTGGCGAGATCAAACAAGATAAAACAGCACGCAAAGAGGACGATCCTGCTGAAATGGATGGAATGTTGTTTGATGTCACTGAGACACCATAAGAAAATGAAGGGGGCAATTTCCGCCATCAGCACCAGCAACCACTGTCCCCACCAAGTCTGGCTTATAGCGTATAAGCTCACATCAGATTTTGCAATGGAGTATAGTCTCTTTCTGTCCGTTGTGTCAGTAACATCCAGTGCCAGGAATAAGGACTTAACCAAGAGAATACCCATCGCAAATATAAGTATCCCATAGAAGCAACCTGCTTCCTCGACGACAAGAACTTGTTGACTAATGCCGCGTGTTTGCTTCAATGAGAGCGATTGACTTGAAGAATTCGTCTTTGGGGAAGTCGTAGATGGAGTCGTCGAGTCGAGATGTACTGGTGAATATTGTTGAAAACGGGACTCTTCTATCTTGAAGTTCTCCAAGTATTCGAAAGAGCGAGGCACCACGAAGTAGCGCCGTCTCCTCCAGAACACGTTTCCAATCACGATTAAAGCAATGACAATTAGATTAAGAACGTAAGCCAAACGGCACAAGAGGCTGGGCCACTTAAACGATTCCACTTGGCAAGAATATCTACCGGCAAGGCCAAACGCAACAAAGGTGAACAATTCCGCAGCCACACTTGAAAATACCAAGGAACTTGAAAGGGCTAGGAGGAGAATAAATGCTGAAATGTTTCGTTTTCCAAATTTCCTGAATATCCTGAACGCATCACGAAGAATCGGTAGTTGCAGAAGGATGAGGATACCGAAAATACAGCTCAGAATAACACCGTACACCATAAACAAAATTTTCATTATGACTCTGCGTCTTCTATCGACAAGGAGACTGTGTCGCAAGACTCCATCCGTGAAAGTAGTCTCGAAACCAGACCCTCTTCGCGATGTGACGTCATACCCGCCAATAATGGCGGCCGGCGTAGGGTCTGGTTTCGAGACTACCGTGAAAGGACAAGGTTTTACCGTAGACTACTAGAAAGAATCGGAACTACCCCAGGGCAGGTCATCGAGAGTGAAATCACAGACGCTTTATACGTAGTTTATTACCGTATTTCTTCCAATTAGCGCGCCTCTCTAATGATGGCGCACCTTCGATTCAAAGATAATATTTTTCGTTCTAAAGAAGAGCCTCCAAGACAAGGAATTTATTTTCTGGGGGCGCTTAGTAATTGGAATTATCCTGACGGTGAACTGCAGTAACGGCACACAAGTGGACCTGGTGGCTGTTGGCTTAATCCCTGTCACAATCGAACATCTCTTCATTTCAAGGCTCTCATCTGTCTTTGTGGACCATAATAACCGTGCAAAACATAATCTACTTCCCACGTGTGGACTCGACGGACCGCCATTTTATATCGATCGAAAATCATTGTAATTACCAAGCGCCCTTCTAATGATAGCGCCCGGTCGAAGTATTTGTATTTTTCTCCTCTCTAAAGAAGCACCTCCTGCTCCAGTATTTTATTTTTTGGGGGCGCGCTAATTGGAAGAAATACGGTATACATAGAGGGTCTATTGGTGAAATCATACTATGTGAGATTACGCAATGCATGATGAATCGACCATACAGGCGATTGAATTCCATTAATTTTTTGGCTACGTTAGTGACTGAACCCCACGATTGGCACTTGCGTGACCCGAGTGAGAAGCCACACATTAGTTCTTCTTGGCAATGCGTACTTATAGGTTTTTAGTCAGTTGGTTCTGCGCTCATAGCTCAGCAGAGATAAGAGTAATATCCCTTCTGTGGAGTATTATTATTATTATTATTATTATTATTATTATATGCTTTACAGCCAAAGGGAAGTGTGTGATAATGTTATAATGATTAGTGAGGTACAAGTGGGAGTAAATGTGATTGGTATGGCTGATGGTCTACCATCAACATGTGAAGGAGCCAGTACAACATAACATTTCAAAAAGAAAAATGCATGGCGCGTGCATGGATTACAAAACACAAAAGCAATTGAATACTAAAGTATTTGTACAGTGGAAAAATTGTATGTAATCAAGGATGTATGCTGTGGAGGCCCATTAATTTACAGAAAGCAATGGTGACTTACATTTAAGTTGAGAGGTGTATAGGTGTTAAAATTATAGATATTAATTGGTGGGGATTTAATGACAATGTGGGCATGGACATATATAGTGGTATGTGCATGTATTATTAGGGTTAAAGTTCACAATGAAGTGGTGCCACAAGAATTTGGTCATTGTCTCTTTGATACTGGGAAAGGGTTCATTTAAATCAATAGTTGGTATAGAGTTCCACAGCTTTACAATCCGATTGAAGTAATAGTGCCTGAAGGTTGATGTTCGTGAGAATTGTTGTCATTTTGCTGTTTGTGGTAAGCCTTGTACTTGAGGAAGCAAATGATATATACTCATGAATGTTAAAATTTGGTGATGGGTTTTTTAGGGATTTGACAGCGATCGAACATTATGTCCTGTAGCTCGAAGTAGTACATGATTGGCAGAAGATGTAGCTTTGTTAATCTCTGTTTGTAGTCTGATGTGAAATCTGAGAGAATGAATTTGGTGGCTCGCTTTTGTATGGATTCGATAGCTTTAATGTCCTTTAATAGTAGTGGTCTCCAGAGTTGTGAACAGTATGTAATTTTCGATCTGACTAACATTAGGTATAGGTTTTTCCTTATTATAACTGTAGATGTGTAGGAATGAATTGATCGCCTAATAAATCCAAGGGTATGATATGCTCTTCTACAAAGTTGTTGTATGTGGTGAGACCATGTGAGATCTGATGAGATGAGAATTCCAAGATCAATTTGCTTACAGAGTACTTTGATAGGTTGATTGTTTATATAAAGTACAAGGGGCTAGCTGTGTTTGAATGCCTTATAGCGAGAAGTGAACACATGAGCACTTAGACTCATTGAGGAGGATTAGCCATTGGCTGCACCATTTGCCCACCTCAGACAGGTCGTCCTGCAGAAATGATCTGTTTAATTGTCTGTCGTTGGATTCAGTTAATTTCGTGTCATCTGCATACATGTATATTTTGGATAAAGTGATATAGTTTGGTAGGTCATTTATATAGATGAGAAAGAGTAGAGGACCGAGGATACTACCCTGAGGGACACCAGATCTTACAGGTAGGATTGGGGATCGAGTGTCATCTACTTGGACAAAGTGGGTACGCCCTTCAAGGTAAGATTTGAACCAGGACCAGAGTGGGCCTGTTATTCCAAAATGCCAGAGTTTGTGCAACACTTCAGGGTGGGGGATATACGATCGAATGCTTAGCTAAAATCAAGATAAATCACATCTGAGTCAAGGCCATTGTCAGCTCGAGAGTATATGTGATGGTATGATGCCAGGAGTTGCTGTAGACATGATCTGTTTCGGAGAAAGCCATATTGATGATTACTGATATGTGACTGTATGAAATCAATGATCTTTTTGTATATGATGCACTCTAGTAAATAGTTGTTTAAAGTATGTGTGCATATAGTTCATACTAGATATTAGCTAATTCGCTTGCAGATTTTAAAACTACAACATCTGAACATACATGGTGACCCGATCATTGATATTTTACTCTACAACTGTAACCGGTAGGAAGAGTTATGGTCACCACAGTTTTTCCGGGATACTGTCACGGTCGCTGCATTACTTCCTCATGCAGGGATAACTTATGTCTGCCATAATGGATCCCTCTTTGTCACAGAACATCCTGCATGTGGCTAGCAAGGAGTTTAGAAGCGATAAAAAAGAAATTTGTATGAATGGCTAAAGGCCTTTATGCTTCCTAGTACGTGACAAGTTTATCTGCTACAACAAATCCTAGCTTTGCTGCAGGGTATCCTTCTCTTTGGGAAGTATTCAGTAATGTCAGCCACAACTGATCTCTCTTTGCCACAGAACATCCTATGGCTAGTATGCAATGCCATGTGTTTTGTGTGTGTGTGTGTGTGTGTGTGTGTGTGTGTGTGTGTATGTGTGTGTGTGTGTGTGTGTGTGTGTGTGTGTGTGTGTGTGTGTGTGTGTGTGTGTGTGTGTGTTCCTGGTGGGAAGAGTCATGGTCGCCACAGTTTTCCAAGATACATTACAGTCACAAATTACTTCCTCAGGGAAGACTATGTCTACCACAACTGATCACTCTTTGCCACAGAACATCCTGTGGCTGGTGTGTGTGTGTGTGTGTGTGTGTGTGTGTGTGTGTGTGTGTGTGTGTGTGTGTGAGTGTGTGCATATGTGTGTGTGTGTGTGTGTGTGTGTGTGTGAGTGTGTGTGTGTGTGTGTGTGTGTGCGTGTGTGTGTGCGTGTGTGTGTGCGTGTGTGAGTGTGTGTGTGTGTGTGTGTGTGTGTGTGTGTGTGTGTGTGTGTAGTCTCGCATGTCAAAGCCAAGATCAATGCCACAGACACAGCAGCCAGACTTGCCCACACCAGCAGGCTTCAGGTCATGTAGGCCAGAACTGGTCCAAGGCCATCTCAAGTCTCCCAGAGTGGCACTTCAAGTTTGCCCTCAATTCAGTGACGGACACTCTTCCACACAACGCCAACCTGTTCAAGTGGAAGAAGCTGTCCTCATCGAAGTGTCAACTCTGTGGAGAGCATCAGTCTCTGGCCCATGTTCTGAATGCTTGCCAGAAGGCACTTGCCCTGCGTCGCTACAGTGCCAGACATGACGATGTCCTTCAAGTCATCACAAACTTCGCCCGTCGCCTTCTGCCTGAGGGGATGCACATCATTGCAGACCTACCTGGGATGCAGTACGCCTTCCCTCAGGACATCGCCACCACTGACCTCCGACCAGACATCGTCATCTGGGACAGTCACGTCATCTACCTTGTGGAATTGACTGTCCCTTTTGAGACTAACATAGATGATGCAGCTGTGAGGAAAGTCCACCGGTACCGTGATCTCCGTGACGCCTGTGCACTCACGTGTTCAGCTTCCATCGTCACTTTGGAGGTTGGCTCAAGGGGCTTCCTCTATGTGGAGGGGTTTCAGAAGCTGTATCGACTGTTGCGAGCCAAACAGCGAGACATTCACAACTTTGAACTTGAATTAGTTAGGCATGTCATTGTGTCATCGTACAATGTCTGGTGCAAGCGCAATTGGTGTGTTTAAACCACTTGTATCATGTATGTCTCTGCATGGTTGCTCTGCCACTATTTTTTTTTCTTTTTTCTTTTCTCATCTCGTTCTTTGCATGCCTCGTAACTATTTGCCTACGGGTCACTTAACCATACTGTGCATGTTTGTCTACAGAACATTGTTGGCAGTGTTAAGTGTACCTCCCTTGTCACCAATAACTCTAGTTTAGGATTTTTTTTTTCTTTTTTTTTTTCTTGTATGCATGCCTACCAGTCTTCAGTACTGGCATTTTCTTTCTAATAATGATGGGTGACATGTGAAAAAGTGTGTGTGTGTGTGTGTGTGTTGTTCATCGAGTACCTCACCTGTCAAACATTCATGTTAATTTTAAAAGGTATATTGTTCTTTCTTATGCATGGTTCTAATAATAGTTATGGTGGATAGAAAGCTAGTATTAGTAATTAGTATGTAGTAATTACGATGTCGTATACAGTGGCTGAACATTGTACTGGGGTTCGAAAAAATACACACACACTAAAATGTTCTTTCCATGCAGCTAGGGAATTCATATATACCATATGCACTTATATACAAATAATCCGGCATCGCACAATTATTATTTTAAAAGTGCAGCTACAACATGTGGTCAAGGTTAATGGGATTTCAAACACAGCTTACAAACTTATTTTCATGCATTATCGATCCCTGAGAATGCTTGACTTAATCCTCACACAAAGTTGACGGTACCATTCTTTACAGTTACTACACCAAACCATTGGATCTTTTACAATGTCATCCTTGTTCCAGGGCATGCGACATAAACAATAAACTGGTATTAAATTTTGCTGTTCATACACCACCCACTTCTTCCTGACTCTTCTTGGGCGCTCTTCAGTAGGAAAAGGAGTTAGGCTTGAAACGGAAAGACATGATGCAAGGTGATGACACATTGCCTTCTGATTGTAGTGAATGGTGTGGGGATCCTGCCTATTGCACAACGAGACTGCAACAGTCACTACATCCCACTTGACGTTGAACATCAACATGTGAACTTCTGCTGGCACTGCAATATTGCTGCAATCTGCCTCTTCAGTGTGAATGATCCTGATGATGATGTCGGGGGAATACTGTCAAAGACTTGAACTCTTCATGATGGCAATAACGGGCTAGAAACACAGACCCAGTGATTGTTGTCCAAATTTACAATTACTCTTTGAATGATACAGGCTTTTTTCATCTAATATCAATGTATCCTGTAAGCCATTCTGTTCCGGAAACTGGATGGACAGACATATTTATGAAGCATTAATTTTATATGTTTATCTGACAGCCATTCCCCTGTAAGAAGTTCCAACTTGTCAGTCTCCTTCAAATTCAGGCTTCTCACCCACATTGATTGATTGAAAAAACAGGCTGTCTGCATCACTGGACAACTCAGTTGCCTTTAGTACAGACTGATCATGGACAATGTCAGTGGGTCGGGTGACTTGTGGCTGCACAGCTGAAGGCTTCTGAAGTCTTGATTCCTGCTTGAGTGGACTGCATTTGATGGGTGACAGGCTATCTCTGCTGCATTCTGGATTGAAGGATGGAAAGTAAACATCCGCTTTTTTCGGTGTGCTGGTGTCAAATGATCCTATACATTCAGTCAACTTCCTATAGCTTGAAGAACTGTTCAGTTGGGCTTACTGTGGAATGGTAGAACATGTTTGTGTTACTAGTCGTATTCTTTCTTCAGATTGTTGACAATGTAAAGATGTATCAGACGACACTGATGCAAGCAGGGCATGGAAATGAGAAGTTTGCTCATTACAAATCTGAGCAAAATTCAATTGATGTAATGGCGTGACACACTGGGATCCAGCAAAGAGACATTCTGCTTGCTATCATTGGTGAAATCAGAAGATGTGGTCTCGTTGCAACTTGGTGGTGGTGTGTGATAGAGTTTCAAATGGACACCATGGACATGCTTTGATATACCACTTTTACCACTAGCACTCATTTCAGCAATCTAAAACAAGCCTTTGCCAAGATTTTGACGGACACGGTATGATCCTGTCCATCCAATTTTCCTCCTTTTTTTTTCTCGTAAAGTCCTTCAGCAGGATTTTTGTACCAATGCTGTAGGATGCAGGTGTGGCATGCTTCAAGTCTACTTATGCTTATACTTATGATTCTCCTGAGCGTATGCAATTGTTTTCTTTGCTAGATTCACCAGTTTGTTATGCTTCTTGAGTCGCTCTTCCTCTGTTGATAATGACATATCCCCAGCTTCCTGTAAGTGTAACAATACCCCTTCTGGTGATACTTTGTCGACATTAATGTCAATGGGTAAGAAAGGAGATCTCGCAAACATGAGTTGGAATGGGGTGAAACCTGTACTTTCATGTCGTGAGGTGTTATATGCATACAAACATGTTGGTAAGAAATCTTCCCTGTCATCCTTCCTTCCTTGCACAAACTTGGACAGCATGGTCTGGATAGTTTGGTTAAACCTCTCATCCAAACCATTTGCCTATAGAAAAATTGAAGCCATATCTGTATAATATTATGTATGCATGACAATATAAGTTTCAAACTGGCACAAATATACGAGTCTATATTATAAGACTAAGACTATGCATTATGCATGGTATTAGCTGTAATTGCATATATTAATTGTCAATGTAAGTACTATTATACTGTGCAATATACCTTGAACATGCACAGCTCCAGCAGTCACTGATACACATTTTGTTGACAAAGCAATTGCATCAACATACTTAGTGCAATAATCACTCAGTGTCAGTATTAACTGGTTGTTTTGCTTAGATATCTGAATAGGCCCAATAAAATCAATACCAACATGGTACCACGGACTCTTCACTGGCACAGGATGTAGCTCAGGTGACAAGGTGGCCATCTTTCTGTTACCTCTCTGGCAGGTGACACAAGTGCAAAACTAGCCTATAGATATGGTCAGACAATCAGCCCTG
>CAUJGJ010000444.1:6375617-6415617 GCA_963170055.1 Halisarca cf. caerulea | reverse complement strand
GCTGCACCTCTCGGAGTAATACATGGCTAGAACCACCTACCATGACCAGCATACCATACCAGCTACTTGAGGAAATGGATTTTACATCTGCTGAAAGGAAGATGACAGTTTTCCAGGGTACACCAACGACAACACCAGAGCAGCCAGGACCGTCAACACCAGAGCAGCCAGGACCGTCAACACCAGAGCAGCCAGGACCCTCATCTAATGCCCCTTCACAGCTTCATCCAACCAAAGCAGAGATGACGGAGCTCTTCATAAAATGTTCATCCAGCACTGTTGTTCCAATCCTGTTTGCAATCAAAGATGCACCTTTCCATGAAAAATTTCTGCAGTCCTCCGACCATCTCCCTTTGCCGCTTCAATCATTGTATGATCCAGAAAACCTGAATTGCAATTACACCAAACTGCTTGAAATCGGAGAAGGTCTGGAAGGCATTATGGATATAACCCTGGCCCAACAATGCCATCTTGAAGAGATTACTCATAGTCAGGCTAATTCCAAGGTTTGGATGAGGTTCCGGAGTGGGAGAATTACAGCCTCTCGCTTCCACCAAGCTGTGCACACCGATCCTCACAAACCAGCCCTCTCATTGGTGCGTGCCATTTGCTATCCCAACACAGTACGATTTACCACAGCAGCAACCAAGTATGGCTGTGACCATGAGAAAGATGCAATACAGGCTTACAAACTTAAGGTCTTTAAGTTGCACCAGGATTTGAAAGTATCTCCAGCAGGCCTTGTGGTATCCGTAAAAAAGGCTTGTTTTGGTGCATCGCCAGACTCCTTCCTGGAATGTACATGCTGTGGCAAGGGAGTCCTGGAAGTTAAGTGCCCATATTGTGCTAGGGCATGTAGCTTGGACCAAATTGATTCCCGAAATTTCTGTCTATTAGCGACTGATGAAAATGATTCAGAAATGATGCTGAAGCGAAATCACCCTTATTTCTACCAGTGCCAATTACAGATGATGGTCACAGAGAGATTGTATTGCGACTTCGTGGTCTGGACACCAGCAGGAGAGTTGCATGTGGAGCGGCTCTTCCCTGATGAGGAATTCCTGTTGTCCAGGCTCCTACAAGCGGAGAAGTTTTTCCATCTTGCCATAATACCAGAATTATTGGGAAAGTGGTTTACCAGACAGCATGTTGTTTCATCAGTGAATACCGATGTCCTTGATGATGACAGTGATGATGATGGCACCTGGTGTTACTGCAAACAACCAAGGGGTGGGGCCATGATAGGCTGTGATAAACGAGGATGCGAAATAAAATGGTTCCATATGGAATGCGTGAAAATGACCGAGGTTCCTCGCCGAGAATGGACTTGTCCAACATGCCACGCAGCAGCAAAAGGTCGTAAGAAAGTACACAAGTGAATTTTGCATACCAGACTCAAAACAGTATTTATAATTATTATACATTAATTTTTTTCCATACAAGTTATTATTATAACACTAACAGGAATTATTATGTGTAATCAGCCTTGTGGAATAATACAGTTTGACACCTACTCAAAAGGAACAATACCCCCACACATGTTGTTCAATGCACAGCACACTCTGACCATGGCATCCAGCATAATTACACCATTCACTTTCTGTTGATAAAACTCTTTTGCTATGACCCCTGTAGCACTCAAGATAGTGAAACGCTGACGTACTGAGCCAATTACCCGTTCTACATGTATGCGTACATTGGCAATGTGCCTAGTCTTTTCAACTTCAATGGCTGTTAGCTGGTCACGTCCTTTAGTAAAGGCAGGGATTTTAAGGGATGCTCCTAGTGATCCAATGGATTCCTCTATATTGAAACCTCGATCTGCCAGAATAACATCTCCTGGTAATATGTTTGTAAGGAGCCCGCAATGTTCAGTTATAAATTTATCAGAGGCTCGGCCACCCCAACCTTTTGAAATGAAACTTATCACCCCTTGGGGAGTGATTGCAATCAGGTACTTTGCAGTATTGTAATGTTTACACTGTGACCAAGTACCATATTTGGTCTGGAGGTTAGACGGCTTTTCTATAAAAATTTCAAAGCAATCTATTATTGCTATGACACGTAGTCCATAATGAACTCTAAAACAAAAGGGCATGGTCCTCTGTAGAGCTTCACGACTTGGCCATTTTATAAGTGCTGATCCTATCCTCAAATCCATTGCAAAAATCCACTTTTTCAGGATTCGGCTGACTGTGGATACAGAGACACCAAATCGGAAGGCCAAATCATATGTACTGAGATTTAGACGAAGCTTCATCAGAGTCATAACATAGCTATCAAAGGCTGAAACTTTGTTGTTAGCTGACTGGGGAATAGCAGACACTACAAATTCATAGATGGCTATGAGAGTGGTGAAGGTGCTGAGACCAGTATAAAAAGTGACAAGTTTATCATCACCTTTCAGCTGTTCTTCTGTTGGGTAGCCAGTTTTCCCAACATCACATTGCTTCTTGAGAACAGCTATCTCTTCTTGTCTTGCCATATTGTCAGTCTCCAGTGCAGATATGTCCCACATGGTCATATTTGTTTAAATGTGTGCAGACTTCAATGGTCCAGATTCTTCTGTGTTGTCACTTTCAGAATTAGTTGTCGTTGCTTCTGTACTTTGTGAAATGTCACGTCTCTTTTGCAAAGATTCCCATCGGCTCAGGCCACACTCCATTTGACGTTTCTTTGGATGTGGTGTGAAGGAAAACAAGCTTGGTGCATATGCAGGTGAATCCACATCATCACTCTTTGCACCTGTCAGGGAAAACGCCGTCACAGTAAAAGACCTTTAGCACCAATAGTGCACCTGACTACACACACGGATTAAGTGACTCACCTCCAACAAAGTGGACACTGCATATGGCAGCATCAGGTGGTGGGTCAAAGTCTTTTCTGTTTATTGCTCGCAACCACAACGCCCGTTTTGTTGGATTTAAAGGAATTCTATAAAACTTGATCCCCTTCTCTCTATTCTCCTTCGTGTCTCTGTTAGTGCAGTCAAACGCAGAACACGATCGAACCATTTCTTGACTCTATCGGACCACTTTCCCGAGCAAATTCCGAACCAATTTTACACACGTTCTTGCCACACGTACGCTTGCGCAACGATCTGATGACGTCACGTGCAACCGCTCTATACTAGCCGCGTTTACACTAGTCTCGTTCCCAGCCCACCGCTTCCGCTTCCAACATGGCCTCGACCGTAACAAAATGGAGGGCGGAAGTTGGACTGGGAACGAGACTACGTTTACACTTGCTATAAGCTCACTCCTAAGCACACTTAGGAGCTTTGTCGCGTTTACACACGACTTGTCAAAGCAGGATTAATTGCGTGTGGAATGCGTTTTCTCTGTGGTTTAGAAAAATGGATGTTTGTCGCATAATCGTCTATGTTTTGTTGCTCATTTTCCGCTCGAGCGCTGCTCGTTCTCGTACGGTACTACTGAGAAAGATTGTAGCTGCAAAGGAACGTCGATTAAGGGCTTTTAGGAGATTGCAATCTCATCAGCGTTTTTATTTCTTGGTGTTTTTAAGTGCAGTTGCCTTAGCGCATTTGATGGTGGACAGAAGTCTGTGGAGATACGAGAGAAGCAGCACCTGGTGGGACAGAATAGTCAACCAAAGTTTCAATGAAAGGGATTGGCTTGAAAATTTCAGGATGTCCAGAGAGACATTTGTATATCTATGCAGTGAATTGAAATCTTCCCGGCATTGAAAAAAAGGATACAGTCATAAGGAGGGCTATTCCATGCATTAGAGCAGAGAGTTGCTATAGCCTTGTGGAGACTAGCTACTAATGGTGACTACAGAACAATTGCCCACTTATTTGGTGTTCCAGGGCATCTGTTTGTCTTATCATAAAAGATGTGTGTGAGGCCATTGTGAATATTTTGCTCCCGAAATATATCCAGACCCCCCAGGGTGAGCATTTACAAAATATAATTGATGGCTTTGCTAGCAAATGGGGTTTTCCACAATGTGTAGGCGCTATTGATGGGTCCCACATTCCTATAGTATCACCCCTAGACTATCCAGCTGATTATTATAATCGGAAGGGATTCCACTCCATCATTCTACAAGCTGTTGTAGATCACGAGTGTTGTTTCTGGAATATCAATGTAGGTTGGCCAGGAAGGGTGCATGATGCTCGTGTGTTCACGAATTCTGAACTATTTTGTAAGGCTCAAGCTGGTACTTTGTTGCCATCTTCCCCAAGGTTAATTCATAGTGTGAATATACCATTGGTTTTGCTTGGAGACCCAGCCTACCCACTGCTACCTTGGTTGATGAAACCATATGTGCACCACAGTAATTTGTCTACATCAGCCAAAGCCTTTAACTATAGATTGAGCAGGGCAAGAATGGTGGTGAATAATGCCTTTGGGCATTTGAAAGGTCACTGGAGGTGCCTCCTGAAGAGGAACAATGCTGCCACCCATGATATTCCAACCATTATCTCAGCATGCTGTGTACTTCACAACATTTGTGAAGTGCACAAGGAGCAGTTTGATGAGACTTGGCTAGAAGAACTTGAGTCAGGTCCTACTGCTCCAGGCTCTATTCACAGTTCCGGTGGAAACACCAGTGCAGAGAGCATAAGAACTGCACTCTGCAACTACGTAAATTCCTAATAATTGATATGACATTTACAGACTCATTGTGTTAAAATTACCGGAGTGTTATAGTGTCTGTAATAGAAGACTCTAATAATACTTACTATTATTACTACCTATTCTCAGTGTTCATCATGCATGCCTATGTTGTGTGTGTCCGTCTCTGGTAAGGTCATTGGTGCATAGCCCATTCCAATCCCTCCTGTAGCTGATGGAATTGGTGATGGTTGTGGAGCCGGTGGACGGGGGTAGTACAATGATGGTGAATGTGGTGGTTGGGGAACCATCATCTGACCCAAAATCTGCAGCAGTCTTAATTCATGCTCCCTGTCATCTTTGCGCATCTTCTCCAAGAACTCCATCTCCTTCTTCTCCTTTTCCTCGATAACAACCATCATCCGTGCTTCCGCTTCTATCTGATGGTCTAAGAATTTCTGTGTGACTCCACTCAGAGCTTTTTCTAAAGCATTGGGTCACGGTCGTTTACTTCTGGAGGCTGTTTGTGAGTTTGGTGGTCTTGTCTGCCCAGCCACAGAAGATATTGGCTCTTCTGTTGGATCATCAGTTGGTATGTCATCTGGTTGTATGTCCAGGAGGTCCTGTACCCCTGGGGTAGGTGGTAGAGAGATTGCTGTATCAAAAGATCAGGACTGTGGTGTCCTCCTGCAGAATGTTCTTCAGACTGAGCAGATGTGGGTGTGGTTACAGTAGGTGTAGATGTCAATGTAGTGGTGGATGTAGGCGAGTGTGAAGTTGATGCTGGTGTACTAGAGTCTGACTCTATTGTTGCAGTTGACATGGTTGCAGAAGACTGAGAAGTTGGTGGGGAGGTAGTATAATGTTTCTGGGTCTAGTAGAATGTCTATCTGCGAGAACCCTGTCGATGAGGTCGTAGTAAGGCCAGTTAGATCGATCATTTCCACTTCTATTATGGCCATCCTTCAGGTCCTTATAGTACTGCTTGAGGTTCTTCATTTTATCTTTGCATTGCTTCCAGGTTCTTTGGAAGCCGGCAATACATAGGCGCTCCGAAATATCGCCCCAAATATCAGCCGTCCTTGTAGCACTGTCCAGCCGTGACTGTACAGTTCTATCAGACCAGATTCAAATCAAGGCCAGAATTTCTTCGGGCGTCCACGATTGTCCTCTAGAAGAAGCCATTTTTGCAAATAGAGTAAAAAACATCAGTTCGGCCGGATAGAAATTTGGCCACCTGACACTTCGTACAGACAAAGGCTATAAACTTACAACTCCTGTCAACCATAGCCCTATATACGTACTGGCTGTAGTTAGGGAATTAGGTTCTTTTGTTGTATTTTCCAGGAATAGGAGCGATTCCTCTGCTGTGGCCAAATAAACGAATATTTGGCCGCTTGTACGTAAATTTGTCCACGCTTGTTTTCTTAGTCAATTCAATTCAGAAGGCCTTGAAACATACACAGCAAATCACAATGCATACCCCCTAACTTACAATAAAAAATCAGCTTCGAAGTGTTGGAGTAGTTTAGATTAAAACAGTCAATATCACATACGCTTGAAATCTGGCCTAGTGCAAACGCATACTCACGAGAACGTGAATTCACCGCGTAGATAAGTCTAATGTGATAACCCAGAACCGGACCACATTGTGAATAACCTCCTGCATGCATGTTGCAAAGAGGTGAGTACCATCATCACGCGCACATTAAGCAGTAGTTTTATGTAGATCATGATCAGCTAATTTTTGAAACAATATACAAATCTTACGTCTACAATGCATGGGTGTAAAAATCAGTTACAAAATGCCACTGGTACTGGCCATAAAAGCTGGGCACCACTGTTGATACAAAACTCAACTCAAAGTATATAATGTGTTCCAAAGGATGGTATGAAATGAGGGGGTTCACTTATGAAGGTGTTTCTTTGCCGGATGCTTTGGTTGGAACTCTGAAGGCTTCATTAGTGCATTGGGCTGCGGTTCCTTTTTTCCCTGGCATTTTACGCAATTCCACGTCATATCCCTCACTAGTTTCTTTCCTTTTGGAATATGAACACAGGATTTATGAAACCATGTGTCACAGCTGTCACATTGAATCATATCATCATAGTCTTCTGGCATGTGGCAGTAGCAGTACAAAGTGATTGGAATTTTGATTGTCCCCGTTTTAACAACTGTATGTTGCTTCTTACGATTGGATTTCTTTGGAAATGGTGTTATTTGCTTTGCTTCAATGCATTCCTTCAGGTGGCCACGCATCCTGTCTTGGTGGAAGTTTGCTTTGGTAGGATCCTTACTGTAGCACACCTCAGCAGCATAGGCAACGGCAAAGATGCCACAATCCACAGAAGAAGACAGCTGCTGCTGTACTCCAAGTTTGTTGATGGTGATAATGCCCTTGACAGCATAAGCTTGTCCATAAATCTGAGCCATTTGCAATTCTACTGATCTTTCCATACCCATCCAGAAACTGTCCATCAAACTGACCCCTTCTGCTGTTGCTGCTGTACTCACCCAGTGTTCCGAATCCCCTATGAGAATGTCACAATTACATATTAACAGTAACTATTAGATATAAGTAGACGACCTGGTGATATTAACAATTATACAGAAGTTGCCATGATCAGTAGTGCATGTTATATGATCATGAGATATTTATGAAATTCAATGTCATTGCCTATATATATATAATATGTATAATAATTTCTTCATTTACTAAATACTGTGGTACTGTTTTGAGAGACCACCCCATGGTTCCAAAAAAGTGGTCTCTCAAGACAGGTGGTCTCTCATTAGAGGTTCACCTATAATAGGCATTAAAATATAATAGTACTAAGTGTGCTGCATGTCCTCACTTATACAAATGACTTGAGCACACTTAGTACTATTATAATTTAATGCCTATTTTAGGTGAACCTCTAATGAGAGACCACCTGTCTTGAGAGACTGCTTTTTGGAACCACAGGGTGGTCCCTTTTTCTGCTCTCTAGACAACTTTAACCTGTTTTTCTATAAAGATAGGACACTTCCCGTTAGTTTCCCTCAGTACTCTAGCTCTAACTGTCCATAATCTATTACGAGATGGGAAATGAAATGGCTGCCTGTTGATATCTGCACTTTCAATTGCAACTGTTGTTGTAACCTACTGAAGGCAAAATGCACTTGCATTTGGGGAAGGAAGGATAATATCCATATTCTATAAGAAATCCTCAAAGAATGGTCGCTAAATACCGGTAATTTGTGTCATTTCAACCAATTGCCCTAGCTGGTCACTGGTCGAGTTTTACAGGTGGTTGTTCTTCAAAGGTAAAAATGTATTAACGAACGTCAATACCTTTGAAAAGAGGTGGTTGCTCATGGCAGTGGTCTCTCAAAAGAGGTACCATTGTATATAGTCATGATTATAAAAGTGTGCATAGTTTGCTAATTAAGGAGCCTAAAAGGAGACTAAAAGGCAAATTAAAGCTATCTATAATTATCACTAGCTGCATGGAAGTAGGTTACTCACCTGTATGTAGAATCTGTATTGATGTACCTCTCCTTTGCTGCAGTGGGCTGAACATCAGCAGTGAACCAAGGGTCACATCCTGCAGTCCATGGCACTCAGGAAACTGTTGCTTCAGGAGTTTTTGGGAAGCATTCATCAGTGAATCTGTTACTTTCCTTCCATTTTGGAGGCGCTCTAGGTCAGTGGCAGAAAGGCGCAGAGATTCTACCCACCACTTCTCCTTTATGCACTCAGGTGTCCTTTGGTTTTCGTCCACCAATATTATTGCTGTATGAAAAAAGAGCTGGTTAATACGTGGTTGTGAGGTATCTGCTTCGATATTATAACGGTTATATATACTACAGATTACAAGAATGCATTCACTGCTGCAGAACCCATTTTCTATTGTATATGACAGTGATCCATGTCACATATGTATGTACCATACCATTTGGACTGCCGTGCTCCATTTTGATGCTATCCTCCCTTTTTGGCTGCCTTTTCTGTCTTTTCTTCACTGTGACAACTTCAATGGAAAGTATATGCATGTATAAAGCAGTATACTGTATATCGGGCTGATATCCTTGTGAAGGTCTATTGCGATGCTGATGCTTATTTGTCTAGTAACATGGTATTTTTCAAAATATGTGATATAATATATATATATATATATATATATATATATATATATATACGAAATATGTCAATCAACACTTGAGTTGTATATATTTTATGTTTTGATCACGGAGTGATGTATCCTATTAAATGTATTTCTGGATTGGGAAGGGGTCGATGCTGCTATGGCTATGTAGAGTGAAACCTCTCTAATCCATCCACCTTAAAGTAGGACCAATAAATTTGGCCGGATTATAGTGAGGTGGCCAGAATAGACATGTTGCATGTTTGTTAATTCCAATAATATTACAGTATATTATATGAGTGACTTTTGGGACCAAACAGTGTGGCCAATTTGGACAGTAGGGTCAATGTACAGAGGCTCGGATTAGAGGGGTTTAATTGTTTCTGTAGATGTCATGATTGAATTTCCATGACATGTTACAAAATTCTACTAAATTCACACAGTTAATATTGCAGGGTACATTCATCAGGGGTGTAGGCAGAAATTTTTAAAGGGGTTTTCCGATCAAAATAACACATTGTCAACACCATATGATGATAGTATGCAGTATAATTGTGCATGTGCCATTGGGGCAGATCGATATGTAGGCATGCACATGGAATTCTTTTGAGATGGAAGCTGGAGAGTTTTGGGTGGAAGCTTCCTCACTCTCACTGGATAGATCGAACTGTGGAACTATAATATCCAACCAGTCCAGTAGTTGTAGTAGTAGTAGTCGTGTAGTAGTATAGCGCGCAAGAATAATTAAATTAATAATATACCAAGCATCTAGCATTGTTACATCATAATTTATGGCATAAAATGGCTTCCTCGTGTTGCGTGTGTAAATTCAGAACCCTGACAAGTGACAGATAGCAGGAGTATGACAATAAAATCGAATTTCTGAGAATATAGAATTATAAGCAATTTGAGGTGATTATTATGATACCATTACCAATTGTATATTCTGTTGCTGCTCTGAAAGTGTTGCCTGGACAGCTATTATAATTTTTATTTAGGCATTTTCTCCAGGTTTTTTTCCCAGAAAACAGTGGAGAACTCTCTCCCTACGCCCCTGTTCATGCAGTGCAATTCTGAGATTGAAGATGCACAATGTCATTAAGCATATAACACATCTTACCACTTTCTTTCTCTGGTGCTCTTTGCTGTGCCTTTTTCTCCCTCTCCATTCTCTTTTTCTTCCTCTCCATTCTCCTTTCCTCCCTTTTTCTTTCTATTTCTTCTTTAGCTCTCTGCTTTTCCCTTACTAGCTCCATATTTTCTTTGCTAGTGTGTATTAGCCCAGATGATTTGGCCTTTGTTGTTGGTAGTGTCGAGGGTGGCGGTGGCTTGATAAGAAATCCAGAAATCGATGATTTCTGGCGCAAAGCAATGTTACCTGTGGGACCAGGCGTTGTTTTTGTACTGGAAAGAGCTCTTCTGGTGCTGGATGGTGATGGACTGTACAAAGAGATGTTACTTGCTGGGCTGGAAAGAGCTCTTCTGGTGCTGGATGGTGATGGACTGTACAAAGAGATGTTACTTGCTGGGCTGGAAAGAGCTCTTGTGGTGCTGGATGGCGATGGACTGTACAAAGGAATTTTACTTGTTGGACCAGGCATTTTGGCGATGGAAAGAGCTTTCCTGGTGCTGGATGGTGATGTCTTGTACAAAGGAATATAAGACAGTCCCGTTCTTTCTAAGATGGTCTTAGACTTCAAGTTGGTTTCCATCTGATTTAGTGAATGATGGAAAACACTGCTGTCATATGGATATATTCCTGTAGCTTTATATCCGGCAATGATATTTGGCATTGACATTGCTTTGTACCATGCTGTGGCAAAAAGCATATTGAAGTCATAGATGGTTATGGCTCTAGTTGGATTTGCACAGCGGAATTTATGACATGCTTCACGCCATGCTGTTTTCAGTGGCCCGAAACATGTCCTATCCAGGGGTTGTGTAAGATGTGTTGTGTTCGGGGGGAGTGTAAAAAGTATCACACCATTCTCCGCTGCTAATGTTACCGTAGGAGGGCTGTAGTGTGATGAATGTCCATCCAACAACAAAAGGACTGGTCTTTCCCTATTAGCATATTGGAGGAAATGATCGGTGAGCCATGATGTGAAGAGTTCATGGTTTATCCAGCCGTTAGGGGAGAGGCCATACTTGGTACCTGGTACTTCACCCTTTGCAATTTGCGTGTTCATAGACTTCTTGTTGAGTACAACTAATGGCAGTATTGTTACACCTGCAGCATTGGTACAAGCTAAGACTGTTATCTGCATCTTTGTATTTCCAGTTATGTAATTTGGATTGCATGATCCTTTCTTCGCAACAACCTTATGACAGGTGGGGTTGAGAGGTAATCCAGTCTCATCACAGTTATAAATCCTAGACGGCTCATCTAAAAGACTATATTCATCAAGGCACATCTTCAGCATGCAGAAATACTTGTCGATGACTTCACAATCACTAGCCTTTGCTCTAGCAATGGATAGCGGGATAGCAGATTTGAGGGTGAGTTCTGAATGGCGCTTTCGAAAACTCTGCCACCATCCGCGAGTGACCACCGTTGTTTTCCCTTTATGATTGACCATTTCTTGTACCTTTGCCAACACTTGTGCACATGTATGTGGGTAGCCAATTTTACCTACCTCAATGAGGAAGGTCGCAAACTCATCTTCCTCTTCCAAAGTTAGTAGGGGACATCCAGATCTGGATGCAAGTGTTGACTTCCCTGCATGATAGGTACCCCTGTAGCGTTGATCTTGGTACCTGGAACCTTTCTGAAGCCTCTCTTTGGGACATGCCTTTCTCTACTTCAGCAATTGCATCCTGCATGCTGTTCATACTCCAGCATTTGTATCCAGCTGCCCTTCCCTGAGTTGGTATAGGTGGGGTACATACTCCTGTACCCGTACGCATAATTCGATACTTTAATGAGGGGTGTGATAGCATCTAAGAGAAATTAAAGGTTCAAATGGTCACTTAACTCCTAGCATTATATATACTCATTGACATATTAACTTTTAAATTATTAAACTTTAGCATTACTAACAAAAAGAAAACATAATAGAGTGCTAAGCCTTGTAAGCCTATCTTTTCAGGCTCGATATATATGTACTCACCTCTCAATTTCGCATGAATAATTTCCCGCCAACTTAAGGAATATTCCGTGCCGTCGACGTCACAGAAACATGGCTGAATTTCGCAAGCAGAAGTAGGATCGATTCCTCCGTCGACTATTAAGGGGAGTGATAGCTCAAATTTTTGTATACACTAGATAGGGGTCACAATGAAAAATTCATTGCTGTCGGAATCGTCCGAAAATACTGTTTTAGATGAAATTCAGTACGGCGAATCTAATGGTGGTAACCGTTTTTCGATTGGTCGAAGTATGACCAAGTTATGCATAAAAATTAATCAAAATTGTGGTGCAACGCGCGCGAGAAAACTACTTTCCACCAATGCGGAGTTAAATGAAATGGATCCAAAATTGTAGCAGATACTCACCACTGTCATGATCGACTAGGAAAGGCGTATTTCGGACAGTTATCCTTGCATTTGTCGGAGGGGAGTCTCCGAAATTTCCACACTAAACGTCCTTACAAGCTCGAAACATACGCGAAACAAACCCTCACGCTGTGCAAGGATGATCCATCCCTCGGCTATCCATAGCAGAAAATTGGGGGAGATTGCTCTATTTAAACCACCTGCGTTGCAGCAAAATATGATTTTACGCATAACTTGGACATACTTCAACCAATCGAAAAACGGGCACCACCATTAGATTCGCCGTACTGACTTTCATCTAAAACATTATTTTCGGATGTTTCCGACAGCAATGATATTTTTCATTGTGACCCCTACACTAGAAGGTATGTACTAGCAGTTATTGTGAAGGTTTTGGGCCTGATCGAATTGAATCGGCTAAGAAAACAAGCGTGGACAAATTTACGTACAAGCGGCCAAATAATCGTTTATTTGGCCACATCAGACGAATCGCTCCTATTCCTGGAAGGTACAAGAGAAGAACCTAAATTCCTAACTACAGCCAGTACGTATAGAGGGCTATGGTTGACAGGAGTTGTAAGTTCATAGCCTTCGTCTGTATGAAGTATCAAGTGGCCAAATTTCTATCCGGCCGAATACTCATTTTTTACTCTATTCGCCGATTTCCCGCGGTCTTCAAGCACGCTTAACCTGTTTACATGATGAGCTCGCTTACCTAAAACCGATTAAACTCGCTTTCAAACCACCTCCTGACCAGGTTTACACAAACTCGCTTCTAAGCCCGATTAAACTGTTTACACGTACGAGTTTAATCGCGCTTATAGCGCCCTTAACGGTGCCCGTGTAAACGCAGCTACTGAGTTTGGCTGAAATATTGGTCCGGTGCAAACCAGACCAACTGAACCTACTCCTACGGCCATGCTAGCAGTATATATCTGTCCTTCATCTTTAGAGTTGGCAGATGCGTCAAAGAAGTTGGTACTAGATGTGTCAAGTACCTGTATGATTGCAAGGTAGCATGAGCCATTACATGCATGTACTTGTTCCATGCATAGTGAATCATTTACAAACAGTCTCCCTGACTAAGTATAGGACGTGCATGCATGATTTGGTCTATAGTGTAGTGCATGGAATCGATATATAAAATAATGTATACAGGGAAAGTACAGGACCACATGAGGTTTGACAATGTTGGAAATGTTGATCTCATCTATCCAAAACATTATACACTCGAACGGTTATACATTCAAGTATTATATATCAAGTAGAAAGAGTACAAATCCTAGTAAGTGAATATTATATTTAACTCTTAAATTCTAGTGGTACTTGGACCAGCTATAGGAGATAACCCTTACATGCAGGCCGGGTCTTACCCCTCCCCCCCCCCCCCCCCCCCCAGGTGTGAACTAATAGATTATACCGAAAACACGTATGTACAAAGAATTTCAAAGCAATGCCATTCATGCAATGAGGGGCTGTATGCATGGTGCATTTTCCTTGCATGGTAATGTTCTTCTGAATCAGGTAGAAGTTTGACAATGTATGCAGTTACTGCCAGTTGGTCTCTTGATTATTGTTTGTCACTTAGCTACTATTAAGTACACTGTCCTCCTAAGGTCACATTTATTACATTTTTTTAATCCATATCACACTACTCCAATTTATGTATGACACTGCTCCAATTAATATCACATTGAATCTTATGGTATTCAGTCTATAACAAATGGGAATAACCATGGTAACATTAGCTAAAGGTTCGATATAGCTGTGCATATACTGTGGTTTTGGCTGCCAGGTAATGCACGATGCTGATGAATATGATCCAACAAGGATTTGCTGTGGTCATGTTAACTGCCCATGTCCATTCTGTGATCATAAAGACTGTCTTCTTTGAGTGTACTGTACTTGTGTTTACTTTTATTCATATGAAACATATCCTTTGTTTATGTGTCTTGAAGTTTAAATTTCCTTTAAATTTCAGTATGATCCCAAAATTCATTTCTGACTTAAATATTGTAATATTGCGTGAAACCTACAATAGCAATTATGGAGAAGTATGAATTTCAAAAGTATTAGCAATTGTTTTAAAAACAATCATCAAAGTTACCAAAACATTGCATGGCATTGTGTTCAATGAATGTTCATGCAGGTGTTACAGTAGCAGTTACTCTACAATGCCTTACAAGTGATGTGAGCCTGTGGGGCGACAGGCCCCATGTGTTTTCAACTCATCGAATTACTTGCATGACAATGTTTAGATATTTTTATCGTTTACGTAGTCAACAGGAAAATCAAAAATTATTTAATACTATGTTTCATACCGCAACAGTAAGTTTAATAGTAAGTATTATTGAAATAGAGTCAAGTAGAGGGGATTTGGCCCTCTGCAATGGCAAGATCAATGTGCTGTGCCGATTGCCAATTGAATTACTGTTGTCTTGTGCCCCTGATAACAACAATAGATGGTTGTAAAGGCTGAATGGCAGTCTGCATCTTAGCCCCTTCGTCACCATCCTGTAGCTCTGTCCTTGCTTGTAGGCCAGTAGGATTGCCAATACAATGTTTAGATTACATACTTGAACCAATGTGTAATTTGCGAAGTCAACATATGGAGATGTTTAGGTTGAAATTCAATCCTGTGCTAAATGCTTGTAATTATAACATTTTCACTAATATTATGATAAAGATGTAGACAACATCACCAAGTTGAATATGCTACATTGCATAATATGGTTGTAACTAGTACAGATAATATGTGTGTGTGTGTGTGTGTATGTATGTGTGTGTATGTGCGTGTGTACACATGCATGTGTGGGTTGAGTGTGTGTGTGTGTTTGTGTGTGCAATACATCGAATTTCCTAACCCGAAAGGCATCAATCTCCCTACAAAGGGCAAAAGCAGGGTGTCCTTCCACACTCAGTCGGTACTTTCTATTTTGCGGACTGTCCGCGCGGACGCGGACCCATACAAAAGATAGGAACAGTGATATTAGCACTGAGTCTCTAAAATGCGGACTTTTGGATACCCAATATGCCTAAAACATAACAGCTCTGATGCCTTAAACCAAAAAATTTACCTTAAACCATCTCTAGAGTTCTCAATGAAACAACTAAAAAAATTGTTTTCTGCGCCGTGTTTCACACACAATAGGAACAGGAACAGTTTCAATTCAACAGCAGAGCTGTGCAAGCTCTATCTCTGAGCGAACTGCTGCCCTAATGTAATTGCAAACAGCCTACGGTTTAGTCTGGCGTAGCTGATCCAATTTCGTTCCAGTCTGGCATAGCCGTCAGACTAATCTCGCTCAGCTCCAAATGAGAATTTGTCAACTACGCCCAGCTAGTTAGGGTCTATGCATAGATACTCAACCCTACACCTCTGGTCTATGCATAGAGGGTCTATGGTCTATGCTATAGTATCTGTCCACAGTCCGGGAACTCTGTTCACACGGTCCACATTCAGTCCGCGTCCACGCGGACAGTCCACAAAATAGAAAGTATCCACTCAGTCTGGTTCAGTGAGACCACAATTGTGTATTTCCTATGCATATGAGTGCCCAAGAAAACCTAATGTATGCATGGAAACCAGCAGTATGAGCAAATGCAACATTCCTGTTGAAAAGAAAATTATCTATCTATCTATATTATATGGTTTCTCACTCAGGTCATGTGAGTGTCAACCATGGAAATCAGGTATACCAACATAACTATACAATGGCAGTCCAGGACCTGTAATAATTCTCACTTTATCCTGTGCCTTACGTAATACCATGGTGGTTTGTAGTAGCCTTATGATTTTACTATATATTCTCCTGCCTTGTCCTTTTACATATGGAGTCTTCCAGTCTATACTTGTGAATTAGTTTATATAGAGTGTAGAAAGTGCGGAGAATCATAGTTTAAGATTGGTTCACAATATAATATATACATCACAAGATGCTGCAAGGCTTGTGATGAGCCAATTGTTGCTACAAAATACATGTTAATACGAACATATTGGGCCATTTTATGAACGTACAGAAGTATGTACACCCATCAAACTCCATTCACATAATACACATAATAATATAATTATACTGTCACAAATATTCTATAGTAGTCTGCGATAGTAATTATTGCATACTGTCATGAATAATCTAAGACTAATATATAGTATAGGTGAATTGTCAGAAGTGGCAAATCAATGGATATGACATTCAATGAGGACCAGATCAAGTTTGTTTTGGAATGATGGTTCAGTTCCAACTCCATATATAGTACTATTTAGACATCAGGTTTGCAGTGATATGACAAAGTTTATATTGTTGTGCATGTCTCAAAGATAGAAATCCCCCATTTGGGCAACTCATTGCATGCTCTATATACAGTGAATCCCTTCCTGCATACAAAATTGCTTGGAAGCCTTGGGGGAGTCCACTTATAAACCTGAAGCACAATGCATCTTTATGTAGCACAAATCCATGTTCCTCTATTGGTATAGCTGGCAATCAGCTAGACACACCCTTCTCTATATGGAGAGTCGGACTACTCTCTGATGATCTGATGGCAATTTGCTGACAATGTCTGATGCCTTGGCTTTTCAGAACATTGTTGGAAAAGTTGCACTTCTGCTTTTAACAGGTTATTTTTTATAGTGGCCAATTAATATTTTTTATGGGTAGCCAAAATGCAGCTGTTTCTGAGGCATAAACAAAGTAAGGGTAACAGATTAGTTACCCTTACCAGTAGGCCCGGGGTAACAAATTAGTTGTCTCTACAGGTCAGTCAATAGCAATAATACATTCAAATAATATAACATGTTCTGAACTAAAAGTGAAAATTCTGATTTAGCTTGTAGCGAAAATTGCTAATTTTCATACTGATTCAATAGCAAATCTGCAGGGATTGTTGTAAACAAGGATATTGTTATGCAAAACAGCCTCATCTTTAGCAAGATATGTTGAGAAACCAAAGAAAGTTGTCAAAACTTTGCAAATGCTAGGCCAACAGCATTATCCATTTTATATAGCCGGTATTCTTGCAAGTGCATGATAATTCACAGTTTATTGCCCTATCACTAGCAAACTCAAACGGGTTTTCACAAATTTGTGATTTTCAGTTTTCACAAATTTGTGATTTAGCAATTTGGGCTGCTGATTATTATCACAAATTTGTGAAAAAGTCACTGTTTGTTGTTTGTGGTTGCATGCATGTTTTTGGTCAAAAACATAAATTCTTTGGTAAGTTTAAATCAGAATTTTCACATTTACTTCTGAATCAGAACATGTTATATGCTACATTTCTGGGTCCCTGGTTTGCTATTGGTACACCAAAGAGAAAACTGCAGCTGAAATGAGGTAATTTTGGCACCCTCATGTTTTGCCTTGCCTGATATATATCCCATTTCTGGTTCAAAATCTGAGTAGCTCCAACAAATGCCCAAGATTTAGCACAATAACAAACTTGGTTTACAAATTCTCCAGAATTGTTATGAAAACAGTGAAAAGGTCAGACACAATAGAGACTAGCTTAAAAATAATTGGCCAGTATAAAAAATAACCTGTTTTTTGCCTTATTTTGTAAGTCTTAGACTTAGTGGATAGTATATTGAGTGTATGATCCACTCTGCATGTTGAACAACTAGAGCAGCAAGAGGTTCGGTAGTCTTTTGAGAGGCATTGCATATAACTGATGTGTTGCTTTGTGCATTGGGTTGCTAATGTCAAGCCCTCCAAGGTGTACTGGGAGTGTTATGAGGTCACGTTCCAAATCATCAAGTGATTGCATGTATATCTAATAGGCTGAGCTTCCTCCAGTGGCTGAAGAAGGTCCTCTGTACCACGCACTTATAGTGCGTAGTGAAGTTCCATCTGCTTAAAAAGGCCGTGGGAGAATGCTGCATAGGCTGCATGTGGTTACATAACTGCAAGCTTTGAGAGTTGCATAATCTCTTCAACCCAACTTAGGCTTCTGGACATAATATATTTATTAGCTTTTAACAATTGAGATCCAAACACACTGCTAAGTGGTCTCCATCCTTCAGTGGTTATGTTAATTCTTGTGCCTAAAGATTTCAGCAGTTTTCCTCATCCTTCTCATTATTCACAAAAATCCAGGTCAAAGTCAGGACCAACATATTTGCAACACAATCCCACCATTCACCCAAAGGCATGCATGATCTGTATACCACACTTGTTTCATTGGATGAGCTCCAAGGTGGATGAGAGGCGAGATGGCATACATTGCCATTGCCAACACAATAATATACATATAATAAATATCATATTATTATATCAGCAACATATAGGACTGTCCTTGGGCTGAACTCTACTGTTAGGCTGTTTGCAGATGTGTGTGCGTGTATATGTGTAGGTAGTGGGTGGGGGGGGGGGGGGGGTGCATGCGTGTATTTGTGTGTGTCATACATTCTGAACCTGAAAGGCATTAAACATCCCTACAGCAAACAAAAGTTAGTGACTGTCGGAGTCATTCTAGAGAATGTACATATTGCAATCACATGCAGCTACAGCCGGGTCATTTCACGCAGGTTGAAATGACAAGCACAAATTGTGTATTTCCTATAAGTGCACATACAAGAAGAACTAATGTGTGGTTTCTCACTCGGGTCACGCGAGTGCCAATCGTGGGGTTCAGTCACTAACGTAGCCAAAAAATTAGCGGAATTCAATTTATCGCCTGTACGGTAGATTTATCATGCATTGCGTAATCTCACGGTGTATGATATCACCATAGATACTCCAGTATAATATATAAATAAATAATGTACCAAGAAATATATAATAATAATAATAGTAAAGCAATGAAAACAACAAATATAATAATAAACACAGTTCATATGTCCTTTAATGTATGAGTTAGTGTGATACATTGCCCTCTGCAACTGCCAATGCGATGGAATCAGGTGTGTAGTTGCTACGGGCAGATGACCTTGAGCCTCGGATGGCTACAATTGCTGCTTTGAGTAGGCCAAAACACAGCCGGCATCTGAGCCATCTCATGGTTTCGGCATAGGGGTGGTCTCTCTTCTGGGACAGGAGTGATGCTAGTCTCTTGTATGCTACGGTTGTGCTAGGTCCCATACCTCCTGTTGCTGAGAAAACAAGAGGTACAAATGATCCATGTTCCACCTCACGAACCCTCTGGTCATAGGATCTCCGCTTTTCTTGCTCATGCTTGCGGTAGATGGAAGTGAGAGGTGTGTTGGCTCGATTCTGGTTTGATGCTGCAAAGGGATTGAATACCCGTATATCAAAAAATGCATCTTCACCAGATTGCCAAAAGCCTCTGCAACGAATGTCAAGTCGGGCTTCATCTTGGGCATTTGCACTTCGTCTGTCTAGCCTTTCCCCAGTAAGGGGCTGGAGTGTTGGTTCAATCTCAGTGTTGGTGCAGACCTCTGAAATCAGTGAAGCAGATAGGTCTCTGATGTCATTGTGACGATGGATAGGTAAACCACCTACCCTACAACTAAGAGCATGCTGGACATCATTGCTCTTGCCACAAACACATGTCATGGCCATGTTGGAGGGTCTAGACCCTCTATGTATAATAAACTACGTATGGAGCGTCTGTGATTTCACTCGCAATGACCTGCCAGGGTAGGTCCGATTCTTTCTAGAAGTCTACGCTAAAGCCTGTCCTTTCACGGATGGAGTCTTGCGACACGGTCTCCTTGTCGATAGAAGACGCAGAGTCATAATGAAAATTTTGTTTATGGTGTACGGTGTTATTCTGAGCTGTGTTTTTGGTATCCTCATCCTTCTGCAGCTACCGATTCTTCGTGATGCGTCTAGGATATTCAGGAAAATTGGAAAACGAAACATTTCAACATTTATTCTCCTCCTAGCCCTTGCAAGTTCCTTGGTATTTTTAAGTGTGGCTGCGGAATTGTTCACCTTTATTGCGTTTGGCCTTGCCGGTAGATTTTCTTGCCAAGTGGAATCGTTTAAGTGGCCCAGCCTCTTGTGCCGTTTGGCTTACGTTCTTAATCTAATTGTCATTGCTTTAATCGTGATTGGAAACGTGTTCTGGAGGAGACGGCGCTACTTCGTGGTCAGGGTGCCTCACTCATTCGAATACTTGGAGAAGATAGAAGAGTCCCGTTTTCAACAATATTCACCTGGTCCAGTGCATCTCGACTCGACGACTCCATCTAAAACTTCCCCAAAGACGAATTCTTCAAGTCTATCGCTCTCTTCAAAGCAAACACGTCGCGGCATTAGTCAAGAAATGCTTGTCGTCGAGGAAGTAGGATGCTTCTATGGGATACTTATATTTGCGATGGGTATTCTCCTGGTTAAGTCCTTATTCCTGGCACTGGATGTTACTGACACAACGGACAGAAAGAGACTATACTCCATTGCAAAATCTGATGTGAGCTTATACGCTATAAGCCAGACTTGGTGGGGACAGTGGTTGCTGGTGCTGATAGTGGAGATCGTCCCCTTCGTTTTCTTATGGTGTCTCAGTGACATCAAACAACATTCCATCCATTTCAGCAGGGTCGTTCTCTTTGCGTGCTGTTTTATCTTATTTGATCTCATCAATATACCTCTCTTCATGCTTGGATTTGAGGAGTACTCGAAGCTGATGAATATGATCCAGCAAGGATTTGTTGTACTCATGTTAAACTATGTCCTTTCCATGATCATAAAGTCTTCTTGGAGTGTGTTAGGAGTGATTGTGTTCATTTTCATTCAAATGAAATACCTTATTCTTTTTTACGTATCTTGAAGGTCCCACCCTAGCTTGCAGTATATGTACGTATGATCCCAAGATTTTTTATGGCTGACTCAAATATTGTGTGGACCATTTTAGATTGCAACTTTTTAAACCAAAGGCATTAAATACATCAGAATGGCTATTTGTCCAGCAGTATTTCATCATCAATACATATTAGGTGTACAAAAACCATTTAAAAATGGTACAAGGATGTAGGATTGACACAGGATCGTGCAAAAAGCCATTATCAAAAAAGGATTCTCCAAAAACACTTGGAACAAGGTTAAGTTGCAAAACCGTTACAGGGCTAGGTGGGCAAAGGGCAAGACAGGCATAGGGCTAGATGAGCATAGGGCTACACATGCATGCGGCTAGATGGGCATAGGGCTAGACAGAGTTTAATTGGACTGAATGTACACTGTGCAAATTCCTACATCCCTCATGTTTTGCAACTTAACCTTGTTCCAAGTGTTTTTGGAGAATCCTTTTTTGATAATGGCTTTTTGCACGATCCTGTGTCAATCCTACATCCTTGTACCATTTTTAAATGGTTTTTATACACCCTTGTTCATGCGGTTTTTCCTTTTATAGCGAAACGGTTGCTTGAATAGGTTTCCACTGCAGTTGAGAAGGAACACGATCAAATCTTGTAAGATAAAGAAACTAAAAATCTATGCAGTTACCTGACTAATATCAATGTACCCATCTAGAAACAAATGATCGGACGAAAAGAGCGCTGAAGTCGACGATCATCGAAGTGCAGACCTTGTGCACGTACGCGTATGTCTAGCCTCGCGTAGCCATTTCGCCGATCCGAAAATGGCTGATCCGGCGAATGTATGGGATTTGCCTATCAATTTTTTTCTCGCTTTAGAAGTGTAGGTATTGCTTCAAAACCTACAAAAGGCACTTCGCGCTAACAGTCGGAGCTCACTGGCGAAAGATGAGACCTCTGGACCCTTCGTGGCAACCTGTAGCCCAGTTCGAAAAAACGACGAGAAGAATAAGAAAAAGAATAATCTTAAAATGGTACTGGTGTTGCGTAGCCATACATTTTCGTCTAAAATTGCAAAGTTCTTTAAAGAAATTGGCCTACGAAGGGTTTTAACTACTTCATCTTATAGCTAGTGTGTCAAAAGGTACCAATATGACTTTTAAATGTTACCAACTGTACTGCATCGTTAGTTTTCAGACGAAAACAAAATTTGCGCTAATGTATGGCGGCCATGTTTTTTCCGTGTCAATCCTACAGATCCTACAATCCTGCATAATACATGATGCTGGAATGTTGCATAGCATTTGTGAAGTTGCATAACAGGGTTAGGGTTGGGATTATAGATTGCATAATTTCTGCTGGTCCAATATCCACTGCATGCCCATTGGCCATACCAAGGTAGCATTTTCCATAATGGACATGTTTGAGTTGAAACTCAATCTTGTACATTAGTTATAACACTTTTGCTGCATTGTAATATACTAGAGTAAAATAGAGTTGTAGACTAAGTCACAAACATGCTACATTGCATCATATTATGGTTGTAACAAGTGGACCCGGGTACAGATAGTATTGCACTTGACAATGTGTACATGTACATGTGTGTGTGTGTGTGTGTGTGTGTGTGTGTGTACGTGCGTCCATGTGCATGCATGCTTATAACCAATGGACTGGGGTACAGATAGTATTACACTTGTGTGTGTGTGCATGCACGCGTGTGTGTATGCATGTATGTGTTAACTATGTGTGGGGGGGCTATGCAGGTATATTTGGAATGATTGGGTGATTTTAATTGCCCATTTCTTCCTCTTTCACCAAATTGTTTCAAACTACATACATACACATTAATTTTAATAATGAATCATACACACACACACACACACACACACACACACACACACACACACACACACACACACATGAACATGCACAAAACACGCATGCACACATGCATGGACCTAGATGACCTACATTAATCATACATGCAGTGAAATTGCTCAGTACTATACAAACTCAGGACTAGATTGAAATTCATGCCAAATATACATATTTTGATATATCATATGGAATATTGCTGTGATTAATTCTTAAATAATTCACAGATACATAGGTTATAACTGTCCTTGAGCTATGAATTGTATGGCATCAATAATCGTGTACCCACCTCTGTGGGCACTTTCGCGCCCAAGGGATACTAGCTATAGTGCAAGCCACACATTGGCACACAAGGAAGAGGTGCATGGGGTATAACTGCATGGCTTCTAAACCAATGTCATGCAAACAGAATTAACCTGCACCCCCATTTTTTTCCTGACCTTATGTACCTTAGTACATCTATAGAACCACACAGAACACATGCACTGCTACTCCGACTTTACAATCATACAACGTCACCAGATCCTTTGATGCTTCAGTAGTTTATCAGCTTAGAAAAATATAATACTATATTATAGTATTATATCTGGTGTAAGATCAGCCATCTCACCCCTTTTTCAGATGGTCTAGCTTAGAAACAGGACCTCAGGCGACCACCTGGGTCATGCCCAATGCCCTCTCAAGGGCAAGGTGAAAATAAGAAGTGTGTGTGTGTGTGTGTGTGTGTGTGTGTGTGTGTGTGTGTGTACGTGTGTGTGCATGTGTGTACTTGCGAATGTTACACACTGGTAGTCCAAATGAAAACAATATAGGGACTGCCTGAAGCACACACATATATATATGAGATTTTATTGTTATACTGTATGCGGTTAAGAAATTATATTAATATCAACAAAATATTATAGTACATTACCATCACAAAATCTACTGTAACAGTATATGCTTGGAAATATGTAGTAATAGTGTATAATAAGTTAGAACAATTAGTGTGTCAACTAGATAGTGCTACTTGTTCTTCTTGCCAGCCTGCTGGTCAACAGCCTTTCCCAGACTGACATAGGCTTGATAGCAAACATACACAGGAATCAGTGTCCATACGTTATTCATAAAAACATACACAAACCAGAAATACTTTAACTTCAAGTAGGAGTCGAATGATGGAGCTAATAGTGAATCCTATGGGACAAAACTAGTGTAGGTGACACTCTGTGTGTGTGTGTGTGTGTGTGTGTGTGTGTGTGTGTGTGTGTGTGTGTGTGTGTGTGTGTGGTGTATGCATGCATGTGTGTGTGTGTGTGTGTGTGTATGTGTGTGTGTGTGTGTGTGTGTGTGTGTGTGTGTGTGTGTGTGTGTGTGTGTGTGTGTGTGTGTGTGTGTGTGTGTGTGTGTGTGTGTGTGCATGTGTGTGTGCATAGTGTGTGATTGCAAACACCACACACTGGTAGTCCTAATGAAAACAATATAGGGGCTGCTTGCAGCACATATGCACACACACATGTGTGTGCATGTGTGTGTGTGTGTGTGTGTGTGTGTGTGTGTGTGTGTGTGTGTGTGTATGCGTGTGTACATGCCTGTGTGTGCATAGATAAGGAATCAATACATACGGTACAAGAAATAATAAAGTTGACATTTGACTGCCAAATTACGCCCATAATTTCAGGCGTAAAACATCCGTTGTTGCTGAAAATTACGCCAGTAGCACACTCCATAAGAATTCAACAAAATTACGGTTGCACAATATTATATGATGCATCATAAAAATGGTGGCCTCGTACGAACATCCTCAATATGTAGCTGTGAGCAATTTCACGGAAGAATGTAGTGGAATTTTCCTCCTTTGGTTTGATTTCCTTCAACAATCTTAAAAAGGAATTGAAAATGCTGACACAAGGCCAGTGTGGCATTCTCACGGCTGTCTTGCACTTGCCGCGAGTCTCATATGCACTTGCCTATGAGCTTACGATAAACATTTGGTGAGACATCCATTCCTTTAGAAGATGATACCTTGATTTGAACGCTTAAATTTCAAAAGAAATTGCAGTTCATGTCGATTTTGTTCCTGTGGATTTCTACTCATGTGCATGTACCCATTCATTTGCCCGTAACTTTTCCATAAGAAAAAAATTCAGGCGCATAAAATGGTCCGTAAAAAGGGTGTCCGTAGAAGCACGCTACACTTGTTTTAGGTCAACTTTATTATTTCTTGTACCATATTTACAGTATACACCAAAAAAATTTACATGAAGTAATTCTATCACACTGAGATCACTGAATATTCACACTGTGATTCTGAGGAAACTATAGCTTGACTCTGAATATTTCACGCCGCTTTCCTTAATAGCCTCAATTTTGCCAAGATCTCATAGATTCCGTACAGGGTCCAATGAATCTTGATGCTGTCCAGCACTACAGTGTAAACAGCATCGAGTTTCGTGCTTGCTAATGCGAGGAATTTCATCAAGCGAAGCCTTTCTTCTGATGCTTCCACTACATATCCATTTTCCAGGTGAGAAGAGGTTCCATGAAGTTATCATAAAACGTATCCGCTCTGCCAAAAGTCATTTAGAAGTTTGCAAATGGAAATATGCAAGATGGCGAGAACTGTTCCAAAGAATACTCAGAAGGGCGATGGGCAGCCATTGTTGTTCAGTATATTTTCGTTTATTTTTAATATGGGTTCACGTGATTGTATACAGTTATGCTGCGCACTGCACTGTTCTGCGTACTTGGAGAAAGACGAAACTTTAAAAAGAACTTCAAATCACAAAATCACTTCAGGTTTGGCTAAAATGTGAAACTATCTACACCTATCATGATCACCAGCAAAATTTACAATGTAATCACTGGCGGGATCCCGCTGAATTCACGGTGTGTTCACAGATATTGCATGGTATGATCTCGTCTATTTCGCAGCGTGATCACTTTACTTTATGTAAACATTTTTAGTGTAGACTGTACATGTGCAACATATTAGTAAATATATGCTTGACATTGTGTACTAATGTATGTATGCGCACCATGGGTACAAAGCCATACAAAAAAGTACTCCGACATACATAAACATGTACAACCGTGTAAACCTATATCTGTGTTAGTGTGGGAGTAACCATGGAAAATAATATTTATGCAATGTACACCTCTAAGTGGGCCACAGCAGATATAATACAGACACCTTCGCCTAATTGAGGTGAAGGTGTCTGTATCCGCTCAGCCCACCTAGAGGTACTTCAGCTATTATGTTTGAAGGTGTCTTTTTGGCCATTCCAATGACACAAAGGCAATTTTGTTCTTTGCTTAAATAACTAGTAAAACGTTCTAAACAAACAGGGAGAAACGTTCGAAGCTGCTCTGAAGGGACTACTGCATGGCTAGCAATCACCTCACAACCAGTTGTGAAGGGTCTAGCATGCCTACCTACTGAGTGTTTCGTGGAAGAAACAGTGGAAGAAAAGCAACAATCTGCCTTTGGAAATTCAAGAAAATTATATCCACCTAGTGTGCTTGAGGGTTGAATCCTTACAAATCCTGCTGGAAATATTTCACTTTACATACTGGCATGGCTTGCTTGTTTTTTTCCTGCTCTTAGCGTTAAAAACGGAGGAAGCATCCTAAAAAACCTAGCTGCTGTTATGAATAAAAAACGGTTTTCACTCGAACGTATGCTGTATTGTACATGTCAAGGCATACAGCCTTGCCATGCCATAGTACCTGGATATAAGTGTGTGTGTGTGTGTGTGTGTGTGTGTGTGTGTGTGTGTGTGTCTGTGACCAAAAGATGAAAGGTCTTGCCACAGAGATCAATTACTTGACAAGGTGTTGTACAACAACTAATTTCCTACAGTGCAATAGCACCAGAACTGTGTGTTTAGGGTGAATATTTACACACTTTTCCCTGTGATCTACCCACGCAATATACAACATAATTACCATATTTAATTAACTGTATAGTGTCCTTCATCAATGTACATATAATGTGTTATTAGCATATTAAAGGCAGATAACAGGCAAAAGAATGAAAATACACAATTTTTCCATGTCAACTTACATCAGCAGGCATGTGCTTGTAGCCATCCCATGCCTCAGCACCAACATACACAATGGTGCCAGTCAGCTGGAGTATTGATACAATAATGCCGTAGAAATGCTGATACCACTTGTTATTCACCATGCCATAGTACCTGGATATAAGGGTGTGTGTGTGTGTGTGTGTGTGTGTGTGTGTGTGTGTGTATGTGTGTGTGCAGAAATGAATTACATACTTACACTATTACAAAGAATACTATGACATCCTAAATATACAACAAAGCACCACAAAGTAGAAAATATGTGCATAAGCACATGCATGCAACAGCAATTACATACATCACTATTACACACATAAAGACACATATGTGTGCACACACACATGAACATACACACACACACACACACACACACACACACACACACACACACACACACACACACACACATACACACACACACACACACACACACACACACATACACACACACACACACGCGCGCGCGTGCGCGCGTGCCCACACTTGTAATACCACAGACTGCAGTGCGGGCTATTGTGGCCCCCTTATTGGGCCTCAAAGGGGCCCAACTGGGGGTGAGCCACCAGACATCAGTGAAGGGGAGACCCACTGGATATGGGCCCAACTGCCTCCACTATCCCTGATGGCCCTCTCGTGCAATCAGGGGTTACCTATTCGTGATGTTGCAAGCCCCACGAGATGAGTAGGGCTAGGCTGCAGCTGAAGAGCGGTGGCGTGTCCACCTAACTCACAGCAATAGTGATTCCCAACCTAAACTTGGTAATATCTAGGCTAATAGCATCTAGGACACCAGCCAATGACCAGCACCCTGCTATAAGTCTGATAAAGAATACCCAAGTCACATGTAATCAACATGTCATGTGACTTGGACACACATGCACAACAACAATGTGATATGCACACACATACAAGCTAATACACCTAAACGTATATGTGCATGTGTGCGCGCACGCACATGTGTGTGTGTGCATGCTTGCATGTGTATACGTATGAGCACATGTACATATGTATGTGCTGTTGTATCTCTATGTACTGCAGAAATGTACACAGTAAAAAATGGGGCAGCATGGTATGTGAAAGATCAACTGGAACACAACATGCCATACCACAGGATGCAGAGTGGAGCCATCACATAGAACTCTGTTAGAGAAATCATCCTCACTGTGCCATCTTGGAGCACCCAATATCGGGCATCAAGTACAGCATACTCATCGACCAAGTACTTTGGACCGACACCATAGACACCAATAACACTATGGAGAATCAGGAATGGGAATGTTGCATAATAATGAATGGAAATGGGAACGAAAAGCAAATGTATTAAGTCTGGAAACTTCAATGGAACTGGGTAAAAAGACTATAGTTACATAGATATAGACTATAGATAGCACTATATATGATGTCAATATTTCAGATAATGCCGGTGATTTATAGTTATTATATATTTTATAATGCAATAGTTGGATCCTCATGCAAGCCACTTTAATTTGATTTTTTCTTAGATTTTCCTGAATATTGGTCCAGCCATGGCCTGACCAACCGGACTGGCTCCACTGGCCCTATTACATACATTGTTGGGGTGGGAGGGGAGGAGGGATGGGAACAGATGCAAAATACGATATTCAGTACTGTAACAGACTTATTACATTGTGTTATATATTAACTGATTCAACTTAGTCTATTGAAATAATATGCAGGGTTCTCCCCAGGATTTTTTGAAGGCATAGTGCTCCTACCCCCCCCCCCCGTTAACAGATAAGGGCTATTGGTTTTGTAGTATGAAGCTTATGCTGCAATCCACAGTATGATTTTAGTCCTCAATGCATGCTGCAACAACAGACATTACAACTCCAACAGTGCTAAAGGTGACAAATGTATCACCTGGATGGCTTCACCACAAAGGACTAAATTGGTTCACTAGTGTGGCTTCACTGATAGAAAACAATTATTAGGAACCTGTAGAAATGAAAGGCATAGCGCTCCCAGTTTAAGGAATAGCGGCTATGTGAAGGTATAGCGCTCTACTTTTAAGGGATAGCAGAGCACTATGCTTGAGTATTGCTGGGGAGAACACTAATATGAATTGCATGTGTTTCTGTAGGGTCACATATCGTTGGGCTCGGATGAACCCCCTTTTTCTAATCCTTCATTTAAAACTGCAGGCTACATAATCCGATGTGAAGTACAAATACTAGAACTTACATTCCAGCTATGATTCCTAGTTGAACTACCCAATCTTCAGAGTAGAACAAATATTTAGGCTTAGAAGTAGAGAATAAGCACTCTTTTAGGCTCCGTTAAGCAGCCATTTTGGGCATATTTGAATTTGTTACGCACAAATAGGCATAATGTGTAACTTGATCCATTGCCTGCTATTAGTGGAGGTGTCAAATAATGTGATAAGTGTGCAAAGTAAATTGTTTGCTAGTACTCAAAATTACAGCTGTGGAAAAGGGCAAGTGCTGAATACACTTCTTCAGAAGTACATTCAGCATTGAGTTAACAGGACTAGCATTCACACATATTCAAATTACTAAATGATATAAAAAAGAACCCCCCTTCAGGAAATCCTGGATCTGCCCCTGCATATCATGTAGTAGTCACATATCGCGAACTGTCCAAGAGCATGTGCCCTAATACATATCTGTGCTAATATATGTATGCATGAAGGCATATAAGGTCAGGCAAAATTGATTCCCAGTTTATCGTCAAGCCTTCTAAATTATAGCATGAGGGAGGGTGGTCATTTTTTATTATTCATTTGTATTGAAATGTACTTATTTTTTACGTATGTATTTGTACTCTTTGATCATTTACGTGACCTAGGAATTCTAGTCAACAACCCATTCAGTTTTGTAGATCATTATAAATCAATGTGTTCCAGAGCTTACATGAGCCTATGTAGGTATCATTCGCAGAACGCTAAACTTGCAATCTATGGATCTCAACCTTAAGAAACAACTATACCTCACGTTAGTTCGCTCAAAGCTTACAATTTGCTCACAATTGTGGAGACCACTTCAAATTAAGCATATCACTTTACTTGAAAATGTACAAAAACGAGCCACCAAACTCATCACAAATGACTATGTATCTAACTACAGGATCCGCCTCTTAGGACTAAAACTTCTCCTGCTCATGCATTGGTATGAACTACAAGATCTGCTGTATCCAGTTAAATGTCTTCAAAATCCCCCGGACAACATCAACCTCTTCCATCATATATCTTCTGTAACATCCAACACCAGACGACATCAAATCATGCTGCAATACCAACCTACTCGTACATCATTTGCTAGACATTTTTACTTCAACAAAATCGTTAAACTCTGGAACGCTGTTCAACCAATCGACATTAGCCTGCCTCTCAGCTCCATCAAGCACCAATTATGGAACATCTTATGGAAAAATTTTGAAGGAAACTTCAATTCAGCAAATGTGTGCACTTATCACTTTGTATGTTCATGCCCACAGTGTCATCACATCATTTACTAATTTTAATGTCAGCCTGTGTTTGAATGTTTTCCCCTATCTATATTGTATTTATGAGAGCCCACACTTTGCACTTTAATTACATGCTATTTATTTGTTCCCTATTTCGACATCACCCTCATCACGGATAAAATTACCTCACATTAAATAAAGCTCTCAAACATACATGTTTATTTTGTGCTTTATCTCCCTTAAACTTCATCCCAGCTTCATCCTATTACACACCACCTTCCCAATCACTTTATTACTGGCTACACCACCAGTTGGTGCTTAGTCCTTCAGTCACATTGTGACTGTGAAGCATAATCTTAGTCCTTCAGTCACATTGTGACTGTAAAGCATAATCTTATTATAATAAAAGTAGGCCGATTTTTTGTTCGCAGTTTACTGACGCGCGCTGCGACTGACTGCGGACGACTGTTCACAATCGTCAACTGTAGGGTCTGGAAAGGGACTGTAAGGCTCCTCTTCACTTTTACTTGTAAAATGGCGATATTTCGAAAATAGCCCATACAAGCCTACGAGCCGCCATGTTTGTTGTACAGACGAATCCTGACAGGAATACGACTTTTACCTTCGAAATGGTTGTTCGCTAACTCCTCCTAGGAAAAAGATACAAGTACTTTCTGACTATGGTGAATGTTCCAAAATAAACTTGGTGAGTGTCCTTATCTATAAGGCGGAATGATTTACGCCTTGGAAACTAAAGGATGATGTCAACAGTCATGTTTGTGCGCAATGATATCCATAGTCAGTATACGGGTTTCCCGTCAAAATCCATCGATTATGCTTTGAAATACGTATAATCCTGTTAGATATTTATTTTGAGAACATGCATGTGCAGGAATCCTTTACAGTTTGTATGTGTGGCAAAATTGGTGTGTCTGTGTGTGCATATAATATGTGTGTGTATGTGTGTGTGTGTGTGTGTGTGTGTGTGTGTGTGTATGTGTGTGTGTGTGTATGTGTGTGTGTGTGTGTGTGTGTGTGTGTGTGTGTGTGTGTGTGTGTGTGTGTGTGTGTGTGCATGTGTGTGTGTGTTTGTGCAGTGTGTGTGTGTGTGCGTGCGTGTGTGTATGTGTGTGTGTACCGGTGTGTGTGTGTGTGTGTATGTGTGTGTGTGTGTGTGTGTGTGTGTGTATTTACGTGTACACAAGTGTGTGTACATGTGTGTATGTGTGTATGTGTGTGTGTGTGTGTGTGTGTGTGTGTGTGTGTGTGTGTGTGTGTGTGTGTGTGTGTGTGTGTGTGTGTGTGTAGATGTGGGTGGGTGTACATGTGTGTGTGTGTGTGTGTGTGTGTGTGTGTGTGTGTGTACGTGTGTGTGTGTGTGTGTGTGTGTGTGTGTGTACATGTGTGTGTGTGTGTGTGTGTGTGTGTGTGTGTGTGTATGTGTGTGTATGTGTGTGTGTGTGTACGTACGTACGTACGTGTGTGTGTGTGTGTGTACATATGTGTGTATGTGTGTGTGTGTGTGTGTGTGTGTGTGATAAAGTAGCTTTGAAGCAATTTGAATGTAACTACTACACATGCACTTGGCACAAGAGTTGCACCTGTGTGACAAACTAGGGGAAAACTTAAGGTGGTCAAATTAATTAATACCAAACATCAGCCTTTACAACAATTTTTATAGTATAGCATTTACTATGAGCTTGCTCTTGATATAGAAAATTCACTTGATACACCCTCTTCCCTTGATATAAGGGTTGCACCCGCCACCAGCACTAGGGGTGAAGGCGGCCAAAGGCCGCCTTTTCCCCAGTAATAATAATAATAATAATAATAATAATAATAAAATCTAAGTTAATGCCAACAATATACTGAAACAAATGAGGGTATTATATCATTAATTTTGTTTTAAGGCTAATACATGTAAAACTACACGTACATATTAAAAATCACATTTTTAATTAATGAATACAATGTAACGTAGTAATCGCTAGACTCATCTTTGATCAAATAATGAATAATGAAAATAGTCAGGCGCAAGCCAAATCACATACGGGTGGAAACGATAAACTGGGAATTAACTTTGCCTGGCCTAAACAGCCTCAAACAATTGCTCAGTAATCCACTCATGCACACATCCTGGTGAATACAACAAATAGTCTATAACTACAAACATGTTCTGAAGTAAAAGTGAAAAGTCTGATTTAGCTTGTAGCGAAAATTGCTAATTTTCATACAGTAACTGTAACAGTTTCAATAGCAAATCTGCAGGGATTGTTGTAAACAAGCATATTGTTATGCAAAACAGCCTCATCTTTAGCAAGATACAGTGGAGTCTCGTTATAACGAACACACTTACAACAATTTTCTTTTATAATGAGGTAAAAGTCAAGTCCCAAGTCCCAATGCAGTCGTTATAACGCAATTGTTAACATTATAACGAACACGCATATAACGAATATTCATTTTTAACGAAGGAGAAGGTGCGAGCGCATTGTGAATTTGTGACTTTATAGCGAATTATGGGGGGACACAAGCAACAATCACTTAGTCTTTAGAAGAAAATGGACCTTATGGACAGTCCCCACCATCGATAGAAAAAAAGGAAGGAAACTGCAGCAGAGTTTGGCATACCACCCAATGCGCTTTCAACGCTATTGAAGAATTACACGCAAGGAGAAAGTGAAACTTACTTATTCCTTTAAACAAAGATTGATTTTGGGTTGTTTGATTGTATTTGTTACAAATATGTCATTTCACTGTACAACCAATAGTGTTATTTTGATTTGAAATGCATAGTGTGTGTATTAAATATACATTTCTCTTATAGTGAATTTCTTTTATAAAGAATTATTTTAGCCTCCCCCTGAGATTCGTTATAATGAGACTCCACTGTATGTTGAAAAACCAAAGAAAGTTGTCAAAACTTTGCAAATGTTGGGCCAACAATGTTTTCCATTTTATAGCCTGTATTCTTCCAAGTGCATGATAATTCACAGGTTATTGACCTATCACCAGCAATTTCAAACAGCTAGGTTTTCACAAATTTGTGATTTTCAGTTTTCACAAATTTGTGATTTAGCAATTTGGGCCGCTGATTATTATGACAAATTTGTGAGAAGTCACTGTTTGTTGTTTGTGGTTGCATGTTTTTGGGTCAAAAACATAAATTCTTTGGTAAGTTTAAATCAGAATTTTCACATTTACTTCAGAACATATTTTACACAATATTACAAAGCTGTGTTGCAAGTAGCAAACACATGCAGTTCAGAAAAATGAGGAAGAATTAATGCACAAGCTCCTCCCACAAGTCCCTTGGATTGCACCATAACATTGTATAGAATGGCATTTCATGCATGTACATGTATACATACATACATGCAATAGACGTGAACACCATTACATACCCATCCATCCAGGGATGAATGACACAGCCATTGATTAACACCCATAGTCCAAGTAGGCTACGAGGAATCCCCATAATGAGGTACAATATCACCATGGCAACAGGGATTAAGTTGACTGGATGGTCCCAGTTATCGAGAACGATTCCCGTATAATTGAGATCTGTTCCAATGTCATCCAAGTGTGCTAGGTTCCTGTATATCTTATGAGACATGTTCAGTCCTGAAAACAAGAGCAAAGTACAGTAAAACCAGCCAAAAAGACCACCTGTATAGAAGGACCACCTGTCCATTGTGAACAGATTGTGTTAGCACACTCTAATTGAAGAATTCAGTATTAATCTGATTAATTTTCTCAAAACATGAAAAACCGCTGCAGTCTTTCGCCATTACCCTTGTCTCTTCTATAGACCTCATGCACTTAGCCACACATGTACACATTTTTTCCAGATACAATATTACGGACAAAGCACAAAAATGGATGAATGAGGGAGCAGTGGTATAGTGCACAGGGGTTATTGCAGATTTGTTCCCATTAAAACTACTGTGGAAGGTGAGGAAGATTGGAATCCAGGATATCTGATGTGCATGATAAGTGAGGTCTCACTGTACGTGTGAACATTGCCCAAACCTGCGTGCACATACCGTACTCACTCTAATCTTTGGTCAAAGCAAGTTGTAGAAGAAATCCATTATTCAAAGGTGTTCATTATACATTCCAGTGATGTGCGAATAATTAGAAAATGCTATAAATATTTGGAGAATGTGTCAAATAATTAGAACAGTTTTGCCAGGCTAAAATATCTGCCTTGAGAGTTGTTGCTTCTGTTAGATAATGTCAGGTCAGGGTTCTATCCAGTGGGGAAGCTTCCACCCCAAACTCCCTAGCTTACACCCCCAAAAAAATTCCAACTGCAATACAAATTACTATGGAGTAGGCCCCACTTGAGTGTCAAAATTTACCTTGGATGATCTAAAATGGCCTCAAATACAACCTTATATAACCTAAAAACTCAAATTTTCCCTACAAGACCCCTCTAGTTAAATACGTATACTCCTGCACTCCATAATATATCAGGGCATGCACAAACACAAACACACACACACACACACACACACACACACACACACACACACACACACACACACACATGCATGTACACACATCTATGCACATGTATACACACAGGCACTCGTTTTACTACTATAGAGAAGGCCCTACTCGAGTGTCAAAATCAGCATTGAATGGTCTAAAATGGCCTCAAATGCAACATTATCTCACCTAAAAACTCGAATTTCCCCTGGGGGGGGGGGGGGGGGGGGGGGGGGGGGGGGGGGGGGGGGGGGGGGGGGGGGGGGGGGGGGCATGCCCCCAGACCCCCTTAGTTCCATACATATATATATACCCCCCACACTCCATAACAATATCTGCATGCACCTCTATTATCACTACACTGCATGTACATGTGTTTTATAGATTTCTAGGATACCACATATACATACATGTACCTGATCCCCCTACTATACTTTGTAATTACCCCCCCCCCCCCCCCCCCCCCCCCATCACCCTGCTATGTACATACTATCTTGTGTGCATCTGCGCATGGTGACAGTTGCACACTGACAAGCATCACTTGTTTGGCTTCATTAAAATTCAAATCATTATCACTTGTATGGCTTCACTAGTACACAAGTCTTGCTACTGCTGTGTATGTATTATGTATGACTTTGATCCTGTACTTCCGTGACCTTGCTAAGTAAACACAAAGGAAGTTGGGAGGCTTCTGTTAACTTTTGAAGGCATATCAGACTGATATGCCTTACTGTGGCCTCGTTTACACGTATACGTTTAGCCCGTAAAACGTGTTAGAATCAAGTCGTTTGGGGGGCTCCGTTTATACGAATTCGCCGTAAACGATTACGTAATACGCATCGTTCCGAAGCCACCTTTCAAAGCGTGTAAGTTCCGAATCGCCGTATACTGACGACAGTGTAAACGGGTGAAACGTGTATTGTTCTCGTGTGTGTCATGTGACTGCAAAGGCGCGATATACTTGAAGCTCGACGTAACGATGGAGAAGAAAGTGGCGGTACTTGCGATTGTGACGATATTGATCCAATTGATGGCCTTATACCAGTTTACTGGTCTTTTGTTTGTGTTTAATTACATGCTGTATCATCAGCGAAGATTACTTTTGACGAGAGCGATGGAAACGTTGGCCCAACCAGCCAGAACGAGCAGCAAAGTACGTACGAAACGGACTCGGAGGAAGAGGAGATACTGGATAAATCCCGGGCGATCGCAGGAATGGTGGGCCAACTTCGTAAATGGCACTGTCGTGGATGAGGCATGGAAAGCAAACTTCAGAATGCGTAAGGAGAATTTCTATAAGCTGTGCGATGAACTGTCTCCATATATCCGAAAACAGACAACTTCCATGCGTTCTCCTATCGATGTGGAAAGGCAAGTGGCACTTACTCTATATTATCTGTCTGATGAAGGTCGCATACGAAAAACTGCCAATGCCTTTGGTCTTTCCAGAGCGTATGTGTCAATTGCTTTAAGAAGAGTTACACGTGCAATTGCACTTCACCTGGGTCCCATTTATATTAAGCTTCCAATGACTGAGGATGCAGTGGTTGAAAAAGTGAGCAACTTTTACAGACTTTATTCTGTGCCGCAATGTTTGGGTGCCATAGACGGCACGTATATAGAAATCAAGCAGCCTCCGATCAACTCCACAGACTATATTAACAGGAAGGGTCGTTTTTCTTTGAATGTGCAAGCTTGTTGCGATTTTCGACATTGTTTTATGGACGTCGTGGTAAAATGGCCTGGTAGTGTTCACGACGCTCGAATATTTGCTAATTCAAGATTGAGCCAACTCTTGCAGCAGGAGAAGATTCCTGCCTGTAGGAGAAGTGTACTGGAAGACAATGACCCTATCCCAGTGTATTTGTTGGGAGATCCGGCATATCCTCTGATGCCGTATTTAATGAAAGAATACACAAATGGAGGTTCAACTGTACAGGAGCAATATTTTGGATATAAGCTATGCAGTGCCAGGAATGTTATCGAGTGTGCATTTGGACGCTTGAAAGCAAGGTTCAGCGCTCTCAGGCGTGCAATGGACATAAATATTGATGACTTGCCATTCGTAATTTATGCCTGCTTCGTCCTGCACAACTATTGCGAAATGAATGGGGAATCTGTGAATGAGGAAAAGGTGCAATCTGCAATTGCATACGAAAGGGATTTCCAACCGGTGACGACATCAAGGGGATATGCTACTGGTTGTGATGAAACGGAGGGAAAGAAAGTCAGGAGAACCTTGACAAAGTACTTTGACCCATAACACAGCTGAAATTGAAGTTCATTTAGGAGTATACATTGTAACATCAACTAGAATAGTAAAACATTACAAACAAAACTGTAAAGTACTTAATTACATTATAATTATGTATACGTCTAAGATGAGTAATTATTGTTATTATTGGGTGGCATTTGGTGTGTGGGAATAGGACCTGGTTCTGGTACATGAGAGTTGAGCCCGGAGTGCTGAGCACCATCCATATAAGATCCAGGACCAGGAGGTGGCAGTACAGTATACGGGTAAGGTGTGTATACTTGTGGCTGGTGATGGGTTGGTGGCGGGAGCAAAAAAGTCTTCAATAAAGAAAAGCCATCAGCAATGGAGCCACTGATCTTTTCCATACTGGAAAACAGTTGTGATATGCTGTCTTGATGCTGCTTCTCTGTTCTTTCCATCTGCTCAACTAGCTTCTTCTTTAATGCCAACTCCTCTCTAGCTACTCCAACAAGCTGAGCATCCATAGGAAGCTTTCGCTTCATCTTGGCTTGCCTGTAGTCCTTCAGTGTACTGTCTAGCAGTTCCCTTCTCTGATTAACAGTGCTTGAAGGTACTACTTGCCTGTCATCAGTGGCGGCGATATCTGGTTCTGTGCATGGTGTCTCAGGTACGCTCCCATTCTCATCAGGCTCAGTACTGGTATTTGTTGCAGATGACGAGGATTGTGGTGAATTAGATGGAGGATCCACATCTGTTATATCAGAGGTTTCCAGACCGCCTTCAATTTGCTCCGTAGCTGGACTACCGCCCCAGATTTTGTCGCATAGCTCGTAGTAGAGGAGAACTACGCGGCCGTGACCACTCCTTCGCCCTGAATCGACGGCTTTTCTGTATTTTAGGCGAATATTTTTCAGCTTAGTTGTTAGAATAGCCTTCGTTAATTCTTCCTTTGTGTGGGAATACTCCTTCGTTAGTAGTGCAGCCTCTTCCGCGGTCTCGGGTAGTTCCTTTCGCATTATGTCGAGAATATCATCATACTTTGATTTAACCGATTCCCAATCAATGTTTTCCATCGACTTTTTGACTTTGTAAAGATGGGTAGAGTGTAGCAAAAGCTCTGCTTCGTCGTCAGTCCACTGAAATTCCTTCTTCTGGCTTGAAGGCTTCGACATCTCTGACAGCTAGCGCGCGCGCGGTTGACAATTCAGCTACGTAATGCACGTGAATGATGCGTGACAAACACTAGGTACGGTTACACAGATATTTTTGTAAACGCACAGGCGGCTTTGTGTAAACACAACGAAAACGTAGACGTCAACTATCCGTATACTGCGCTAAACGCATTAGTGTAACCGAGGCCTGTATGTATAGGGAGAACCCTGATATCTGAATGATGTCCTAAGATTTTGCAAATCAAAACTTTTGCGAATGCTGGGGTATTCGCAAAATTCACAAAAATATTACTCTGTGAAAATTTCCCACTATACGGTATAATGTCATGTTGTTCATGATCGTACCTGCATACTCACTTCTAGATCTCTGCTGTCACAGACAATTAATTTTGGTGGCTGCATATAGCACAGAAAATGAAGAGCCTAGAGAAATTTCTACTGAAATATGAGAAGCAATGATGTATTTTTAGAGGTAAGACAAATAATGAGAGAGCATCACTATAATATATTTGTCATCATTTCGAGACAGAATGTCCATCATTTCATCACATGACAAATATTAAATAGAGTGAGGAAAAATTAGAGAAAATACGGTACTATTCAGACCAGAGAAAGTCAAAGTCATGTATATGCGCATGCATTTGTATACTTGTGCTCACACATTTCTATAATATCGTATTCTAGTGTGGCCTGCTATGACCCTCTCACATACAAACATGTGTGGGAGGACCACAGCAGGCCAGACAGTGGTGAAGCAAAATCCATACAAATGCACATGCAGGTGCATTTGTATGGATTGTCTAGATGGGTTCATGTGGGTTCTCCTGCATGTCCACTGTGGGTGAAACAAATCCATATAACCTATTATGGCAATGGCTAATACCATGTACGTATACAATCAGGTATGTGTACCAGAAGTCTTACTACATCTTATTAGGAGAAGAAATAGCTTTGAACTATTGTTGGGGCAACCAGAACAAATAAATGATTAAAGTTACAGTATCTAAGGCGTGAATTGCAATCACTGACAGATTATGAACCACTTTGTGCAACTGTGAGTGGGGTTAGCAGTTCGATATTTGGTTGGCATAACAATAGGACAAGCAAGTATTATGGGGTACGGTAGTTCAGAGTTGACACTGAAAAAAATGGCCACCAAATTCATTTTTGCCCAAACCAGCTACAAGACAAAGTAATTTTTTAAAGCTGTGTAAATCCATCTCTTTAAAGAAATTCACAGCACAGACGGGTCTGCAACACCAAAGTACCATTCTAAAATTCTTTTTTCTTCTTGTTTTTTCGAACTGAGGTACAGGCACATGTGGGACATGTCTGTGCTAATTCGGAGGTGTAAAAATTTCGGTCTTTTTTACAGCTTCTGTTCTCAACTGGTAGAAGCTTCAGAGCGTCAAACTAAGACATAACAAGTAGGTAGAGGCATAAACTTTTCAAGGATTTCCCTTTTCAAAGGCCTGCTGTAATCGCGAAGAAGCTAGTAAGGTTTTCCTAAGCCCTACTAAAAAGCGAAACGCTTTGGTTGCTACATGGTGGGAAGCTTCCAAGACTATTTTTTCCACATGAATCACTATAGTACAACATCTACCAACTTTCCATGCAGCAGCAAAGACAATCCCTCTCCAAAGCTGAGATCTGCACAATTGGCCCTCAACTGGTAAAATTCAACCTCCTACCGTATGCGAGTTAACTTTCGCGGGACTAAACTTTCGCGGATTACGGATTTTCAAATTTTTCACGGTTTTTATTTTCGCGGATGCAGGGGTCACTAATATTATATTACTTGTATGCACTAGTAT
>CAUJGJ010000444.1:6338117-6365617 GCA_963170055.1 Halisarca cf. caerulea | reverse complement strand
AGAGGGTGGCGACCTGTAAGTTTACAAAACTTGATGCAAATGGGTTAAAGATCCTCACATCAAAATATGCACCTTATCTGGAGCTCCAAATTAAATCCTTCGATCAAATACAAATTCTCTTTTCAGTGGAAGAGATTGAAGAGGAGGCTCCAAACCTACTCTGTCATAAATCACATCTTAGACTACTGAGAGTAGGTTGGTTGTCAAATCCCTCAGTTTGCTTTGCCTCTTTATTATATGAATTTTATTCTTCGTAGCTCCATCAGTCGAATATCCCTGCATTACCTGTACCTATATTATGTAGATCAGCAAAGAAATGTCCAACTTTTCATAAGACAGCTAAAGGAATCAACATTGTCATTGACAAGTACTCCTGGTACATCCATGAGGCTCTGTATGGACTCTCCATTGCAAAAGTTCTCACATCTCAACTCAATGCCCTTGACAGATCCCTTCCCCTGTTCATCACCGCGCACGCACACACACACACACACACACACACACACACACACACACACACACACACACATGCACACACACACACACACACACACACACACACACACACACACACACACACACACACACACACACACATTTATATCTAAGATTCTGCAATTACATGTAAACAATACAATAATGTAACAGTTATAATATGTATATACAGTATGGTAACCATAATTGTATTCTTGTGCATTGTGTCAGCTTATTCCTTTACAGTGAAACCTCCACTAAAGGACACCAAACTGCAGCCACCACCTTTAACAGGACACCATTGCTCTGTCCCATTTGACACATTTAAAACCTCTGAAATTAACTTTAAGACACCTTCATACATAGGACAGCTCACTGTGGTCCCAATGGTGCCCTTATAATAGAGGTTCTACTGTTACAATGGTATAATTATCAGCTTTAAGACAAATTACTAGTTTATGTTATCTTTGCATGCATTATTTCAAAAATTTCACATATTTTTCATAAAATCTTTACATGCTGGTGAATTTATTCATTGTATCAAATGCTGCTTGTCTAGGATGTCTCCCCAGTCATTGCATGTCATTTCGCATATAAAGGGCGTGTCTTTCTTGTCAATATTCTTGTAATCCTTGTACTCGAAATGATCGAATTTTGTCGATAGCCAAAAATTTTTCACTTTGTCCTTACGTGCGGCTAACAATGCTTTCTTCATTAGTCTTTCTATTCTGCTATCCACATCTTCAGAGTTGTCACTGGTCCTGGTAGGTGACCGCTGCACACCATGCCTGGTGCAAAGTTTCCTCCAAAGTGATTCGCTAGTTGTCGCTACTTCGTGCCAAGCCGTGCAAGTTTGTGCGGCCGAAAGGACGTCTTGAACTTCCAAAGTGCTTAAGATTTCCTCGATTAGGTCTGAAGGAATGTTCTTGGCGTCCATAACTGAGAATATTGGTATAAAAGAGTACAAAAATAGATATATTATTAAATCTCGAAGCGTTCTTGAAGTCGCTACAGAATCTCTGTTACGGCAATGCTAACTTGGTACGGATTATCACATGCAACGCGTTGTCAGGACAATAAAAATATTCATTACCTTAAATGAGATTCATGAGATCCTCGTGGACACGCGTGATCAGAGAAATGGCTGCTCTTCGGATGTCGAGGAAGGGACTGTTTTCCTTTAAGCGTTTTGAAGCTGCTGTGCACCGCAAGATGTGCTCGGTGGCTGCTATGGGTGGCACTAAACCTGGAAATGTGCCTAAGGTGGCTGTCTGTTTTACGTATCTTTTGTCAAGCATGCAGGAACCTTCAAAGCGTAGGATATGTGAATGTTCTTCATCCCTATTGAGAAATCACGCAAGATGTGACTATTACTTCTATTAGCACTCTGAATTGAGAATTTGAGGAATTTGGGACAATATAGTTCATTTGATCGCAAGATTAATGACGATTTGTCAGTGTATGCGCGTGCCAATTCAGCTAATTGTATCCACATTCCACCGTAGCAGGTACAGCTAGCTGTTTGGTTCCTAAGGGTGACTGTTGTACACAGGTCCCACTGTTGCAGCTAGCTGGTTGAGTCCCAAGGGTGGTTATTGTACGTATATACATTGACACCCTATACTGTGTCTATGGTATATAGATACCGTGGTAGAATGTGGTGAATATTCTGAAACTGATAATTTGTGATACCACACAGCTACACACTCAAACACTTACATAATTTGTACTAGTGTGTGTGGGTGGTATAACCCCATCCCTTCCCTCCTTCCTTTTATTTAGGTTGATACAGACGAATCCAGTACACCTGTTAGTGTCTCTTCCAGTCTCACTGACTCTTTTGGACGGAAACACGACTATTTGAGAATATCCTTGACTGAAAGGTGTAATCTTAGATGTACGTGTGTGTGTGTGTGTGTGTGTGTGTGTGCGTGTGTGCGTGCGTGTGTGTGTGTGTGTGTGTGTGTGTGTGTGTGTGTGCATGCATGCATGTGTGTGTCTGTACATTCATACGTATGTTGAATTAGCCATTAATCTACTTCACATACCCATGCAATGGTGAACACCTCATTGTGAAATGTACAGTATAGGACTCCTACATGATGTACAGTGTGGAGCTCCTACATGATGTACAGTGTAGAGCTCCTACATGATGTACAGTGTAGAGCTCCTACATGATGTACAGTGTAGGGCTCCTACATGATGTACAGTGTAGAGCTCCTACATGATGTACAGTGTAGGACTCCTACATGATGTACAGTATAGGACTCCTACATGATGTACAGTGTAGAGCTCCTACATGATGTACAGTGTAGGACTCCTACGTGATGTACAGTGTAGGACTCCTACATGATGTACAGTGTAGAGCTCCTACATGATGTACAGTGTAGAGCTCCTACATGATGTACAGTGTAGAACTCCTACATGATGTACAGTACAGAGCTCCTACATGATGTACAGAGCTCCTATGTACATGATGTTATTGCTAACTATTCACCATCGTATTGGGAAGCTTGCCTCGAAACTGCGCAGATAAATGTCAGATGGCTTTTCAGCAGACTGTTACTCTGGACGGGTTGCGTTGTGTAGTGTAACTGCATTCATTGGACTCTTTTGCAGGTCAGTACTGCATGCCGGAAGAAGGGGTGGAGCTAACACCATCATCCGATCTACTGACCAGTTCCGAGATGATTAGATTGGCTGAACTGTTTGCCCAAGAGGGTGTGTCCAAGGTGTGTACACTTGTCTAACACAAATACAGTTGAACTAGGTTAGCGATTGCCTGCAATAGCACATACACATGGATGGTACGTATCTCTCGACCCTCTCCCACCCTCATGTACAGTAGACGTACATGCAGTGAAAAATGACACCGAAAGGAAGTGCTCATTTATTTTTGCCTGTGATGGTACGTACTTGCTAACCAAGTTTGACTGTATGAATAGAACAAGCTACAAACACACATACAAACATTGAGTAGTAAACAGTGGCCTCTGGTCAATGTCAGTGTACGCACAAGTGGGTAGGAAAGGTGTGTACTTTTTTTGCTTAACAATAGAATATACGTAGCAAACCATTAAACATGCATGGAGTTTGACACACTAACCCAAAGTCTGTGTCAATGTACAGTGAAGCCTCTCTAAACCGAATCCTCTGTAATCTGGAACCCTCTCTCTAAACTGGACGTGACTTCAAGTCCTGCTCTCTACATTCGCTGTACATGTAGAACCTCCCTAATCTGGAAACCCCCTGAACTGAACCTTTTTTTTTGGTCCCAATGGTGTTCAGCTTAGGGAGGTTCACTGTACTAGTAGGTGTGCTGAAGATAAGCAGCTTGCAGCTGTTAAGCCATATACTGGAACCTCTGTAGTCTGTCACTCTGTGGGCATCAAGCAAGCTGTCAAATTTCAGAAGTAGATGGATTGTTGTGAGGCCTGGTGTACAGTAGGAATTTCAATAAGTGGACTGTCCCATACAGGGTCACAGTGTGTATGGCTTAAACATTCGATATTAATTTTATGCACGCAAAAGTATAGGCTTTTCTTTTGTATCACATTGTATTCCTCGATTTAAATAGTAATGTGTGTTTCCCCCCTCTATGATGTGATAACCACTCTACAAAGGACACAATTCGATGTCCGAAATAAAATCCTCCACGTAGTTCAATGTGTACGGTGTGCTGTGATTCTGTACAATGGGATTCCACTGAATTATGGTACATACCTTTTCTATTGTCCAAAGGTGCGATTAACAGGCGGAGAACCTCTTGTTAGGAAAGACATTCTCAGCATTGTTTCTGGCCTGGCCAGTGTACCTGGAATTGATGTAGTTGCCATGACAACCAACGGTATCACATTGTCACGGAAACTTGCTGACTTGAAGCAGTCCGGTCTTACCCACTTGAATGTCAGCCTGGATACCTTGGTTGCCAAGAAGTTTGCTTTCATCACCAGAAGAAATGGTCAGTGTGATTGCTTTGACAATGTACATACTGTATGTGCGTATGTACGGGATTCTTTCTGCTGCATCAAAAACTGATGGATGTATACACACACACACACACACACACACACACACACACACACACACACACACACACACATACACACACACATCCGCATACACGCACGCGTGCACGCACACACACATACATGCACAAGCATGCAAACACATTATGCAGTGCCGTAAATAACAGTCAGTCATTAGTTATTTTCCATGCAAAGGTGCATTTGATCAGTCATTTTAGCATTTGGTCAGGCATCTTGTCCAGACAAGATGTCCCCCTTAAATATGTGCTAGTTTGGTTAAAGCAATGGCTTATAGTGAAGAAGGATACCAGCTGTATAGCTCACAAAGCACTGGACAGTGAGAGAAAGAGAGAAATCCAAAGCAATTGTGGGAAAGTAAATCAGCACAGACATGAGTGATCACATCTACAAATGAGCGTCGATACGCTTGAAAATAGTATTCAAAACCTTCACAAACGTGAATGCCTGGTAGAATCAAGGCTGGAATCGGACATGGGGCTCAAGAAAGACAAACAAGCGATTCGAGTTTAAAAAACTCGTGGGCCGCCTACGGCCCTGGAAACTCGAATCGCTTGGAAATCGTCGTTATTGACTAAAATAATACTTCGAAGAACTCTTCTGGTCGAAAAGACTCTTCGCTGATAAAATCAGGAGCAAACGAATGAATTTTACTGAAATATAGCCGAAAGATTACGTACCGACTTCACATCCGCCATGTTGTTGACATATATATATATATATCATAGGCGTAGGAACCGTGGGGGCAGTGGGGGCACTTGCCCCCACAAAAGAAATGCAGGGGGGGCAGTGCCCCCACAAGCTGAATCACCATATTAGTAGAAACAATTCTTATAACAGATGTTTTCATTTATATACTTTGTATTCAGGAGTTAAAACAATACTTGACCCTGGTAAGGCAAATTTCGATGAAGAACCCCTTAACCAACACCGTAGAACCGTAGAATTCGGACTTACACGACCAGTAGCGCTCCGGCGGCCATTTAATTTTAGTCACGTGCAACCAACATGTTGCGTATATGACGCCGTCTTGCTTGTACGAACGAACGGGCGGGTTTGTTGTGCACGACCAAGTTGAATTGGACTCCTATCAGGCTAAAGAAATGAAACGACAAGTAGATTTACTGAAGTTCTTGCCTTCATCTAAGCGTAAAGAAGATAAAGATGACTCTTCTGCTTCTCTAGAATTAGATAATAATCGTATTGAAGTTCAACAACCATCACCTGGACCTACAGCGGCACAATTACCAGAAGCGAACGAAAGGGTAGTGACAACGGAGGAAATAGGTCCTGAACAACGAACTACAGTGAGTCCCACAAATGCTTGTAATAGTGCCTGCTGCACTAATTTGAAAGCTCCAAACCAGCCTATGCATCAGTCGTTTTTGGCTACTACCAAACAAAAAGTAGGAAACAAGGATGAATATCGCTCTCTAAACCCCAAGTGGTACAAAGACTTCAAGTGGTTGCATGTTTGCGAGGCAAGGAAGAGGGTATTTTGTTATTATTGTCTTGTTGCTTATCTCCAGAAGACCTTAACTGCAACTCCCCGACACTATGAGACAGCTTTTATATCTGAAGGCTTTCAAAACTGGAAAAAGGCTACTGAGCGGTTCCATTTTCATGAGGAATCAGATCTACACAAAGATGCTCTTTTCAAGTTCAACAGTTCTCAGCACCCAACAATTACTCAGCAACTCAGCACTGTGGCCGCTAAAGAAACCGCAGAAAATCGCAAAATGCTGTTAAAGGTATTGTCAAGCCTGCGGTTTTTGCTAAAGCAAGGCCTTCCCATCAGGGGTCACACAAGTGCAGTTGGGAACTTGTACCAGCTTTTGGAGCTTCGTAGTGAAGATTGTCCTCTCCTGTCAAGATGTCTACGTAGTCAGCACTATATGTCACCGGTAATAATCAATGAGATGATCAAACTAATGGGTAATGATTTGCTACGAAACCTCCTTGTAAGAATTCGTGAAGCTGAATGGTTTGCCATTCTAGCTGATGAAACAGCTGACATAGCAAACCATGAACAGCTTTCCTTTTCTATTCGCTGGGTTACACATGACTATGAGATACATGAAGATTTCATAGGATTAGTTCATGTACCACGCATCACTTCAGATGTGATCACATCAGCCATAAAGGATATTCTCATTCGTTGTGCGCTACCTCTGTCACAGTGCCGGGGACAAGCATATGACGGTGCAGCAAATATGATGGGGCATTTGAAAGGTGTGGCAACACAGATTAAGAAGGATGAACCAAGAGCAATTTCTGTTCATTGTTTTGCTCATTGTCTCAACCTTTGTCTTCAGGATGTGACCAAGAAAACCAGCTCTGTTAGAAGTGCACTTGATCTGATCTGGGAGATTTCAAAGCTCATACAGTATTCTCCCAAGCGTACAGCCATCTTTGAACAATGCAAAAAAGACCTGGCTCTTGCTGGTACAGGTTTACGTCCACTGTGTCCAACAAGATGGACTGTTCGAACTGAAGCAATCAATGCAGTCCTCAGGAATTATCCAGCACTTTTGGAGGCACTAAATCAAGTTAGGGAATCACCAGATGATTATGGGAGACGTGCTGGTGGGATTTTGGCTCAGCTTGAACAGTTTGCAACATATTTTGGCCTAAAACTTTCATTTTTAGTTTTTGGTGCGACAGAACAATCATCTAGAGCATTGCAATCCAAGAACACAACTATTTCTGAAGCACTGGATGCAGTACGAATGTCACAAAGCTTTTTGTCTAGGCAAAGAACTGATAGCGCATTTGATATCTTCTATTCGGCCACAGTGGATGAAGCACAGCAGTACACAGGTGCTCCAGTACTGCCACGGTACAGACAACCTCCAAGGCAGGTAGACAGTGGCACTGCTCCACATCGGTTTGCTAGTCCATCAGATTACTTCCGTGCTCAGTATTTTGAAGTACTTGATCTCCTGTCAGCGGAAATTACACGAAGATTTGATCAGAAATCACTGGCTCTACCACTGGCAGTAGAGGAGTTACTGCTGTCAGCAGCAAACAGCACAGAAGAGGATCTTGTAACTGTACCTCATGTACTACATGCATACTCCTCAGATCTCAACATCAAAAAGCTTGAACGCCAAATTGGGATGTTACCTGACCTAGTAAGCACTTTTGCTGCAAAACAGAATTTAAAGAAACTGAAGGTAACAAATGTTCGCACCATTGCAGAAATGCTCCGAAATGTGTCAACAGCTCAAGAAATGTTCAGTGAAGTGCACAAACTTGTGAAACTGTATTTTACAATTCCAATCACCACAGCCACAGCTGAAAGATCTTTTTCAGTTCTAAGACGTATCAAGACCTACCTTCGCTCTACCATGACCGAAGAAAGACTAAACAATGTTATGTTGCTTCACTGTCATAAGGATCTCTCCTCCAATATCAATCTAACTGAAATAGCCAAATTATTTATAGCTGCTAATTCACGTAGACAGGGATATTTTGGCAGTATCTGCTGATTCGTCTCAACTTAAGTACATGTTTTTAACTTCATTTACAACAGTTTAGCTTTTTCGTTTTTTGTGTTCTTACACAGCATGTGGACTATGATAGAATCTGACGTACACGTGCATGGTAGTATTCATGTTCGCCCCCCCAACTTAAAATATCTTCCTACACCTATGTATATATATATATATATATATATATATATATATATATATATATATATATATATATATATAGACATCGTTCCGGACGTTCCGGACACTTCCGGTGAAAGTAAAAACAATATTACTGAAAAGTTAAAATGTGGGCATTTTGAGAAGAAAATTCAACTTCAGTGAAGTTTTGAACTCAATTTTTGGTGATGTTGAGCAGTACACACTTTGTCTTGTGTGACAGCCCAGGATTCCAACTTCATAATACACTTTCTACCAAGTGTAACACCATTGTGCTTGGGCTTTTATGCATATGTAGTTAAGCACACAATGCAAAATTCCCGTTTGAGCTATATTGCAATGTTGTTCCAATGCTGTTTTCCTTTAGATAAAAGGTAATACCATAATTTCAGAAATTAACATATCACAAAAAACTTTTTCAATGGCTGACTACAATTTCAGTATATCCAAGCAAACTTGAGATTGCTTGGACATAAGATTATGTCCTAGCAAAACCAGAACCTTATTTACAGCACTGCACACACGTACACACACACACACACACACACACACACACACACACACACACACACACACACACACACAACAAACACACACACACACACTGTTAACAACAGATCTGTTTCCTCTTAGGATGGGACAAGGTAATGAGAGGTATTGAGGAAGCAATATCTCTTGGATTCTCTCCTCTCAAAATCAACGTTGTAGTGATGAAGGGACTCAATGATGATGAGATACTGGATTTTGTGGAATTCACTAAAGAAAAGGTGTGTGTGTACATACATATATCCCATAGCCTACACATCAGCATTGATAGAAGTTAGTTGACATGCTGAGCATTAGTAGGTTGCTGTCTATTTATGTGGGCAAATTACGCACATTAGTTGTTAAGTTTTGTAAGCATTGCCTGAAGAAGCCCAAGAGGGCGAAACGTTGCAATTATTTTTGCCAACAAATTGACGTGCGTAATTTGTCTACATAAATAGCCAACAACCTACTTACACATCAGCATCTTGACTGTAGGTTGACTTCCCAGACTGATCATTTTACAAGTGTTAGGTTCTGTTGGCCTGTCAGTGCTAGGTTGTTCCTAAACCACCTTTGTTGTCGAGTTCGTAGCACCTCAGCACTGCACTCCTCACCTCCCCTGTTCTCTCGCCACTGTACTATTGTATACCTATGTACGTACGTATGTATGTACATACGTATATATACCATGACAATGGGTATTTTTCAAGGGGTAAAAAATTTGCGGTTTTCGTGGTTGGCAAGGGAACCACAAATATTTACTTGTGAAAGTTAGTATTACTGCATGTTGAAATATCATTCTGGCATGAACCACAATTTTTTTACCATAAATAATCCTAACTTTTGGAATTCCGCGAAGATGTTTCCCCCCTTGAAAAATGCCCTCTGGATGGTAGTCTATCATCGGTATTCACTTATTTACTTTGTTGAAGTGCAGAATGTCAGGACAGTACAATAAAGGTGCTGCACTTGTGGTAACTGTCAACCACTCTACACCAACTGTATGTGCTCTAGTTTTCACAGGGTTTAATTCTCACTGTTGGATTGACAGCTGTCCTCAAAGTATGTATACATGAAAATTTACACTGAACTTTTGTGAAATGGAAAAAATATGGCCGACCATGATATAAAAATGCTACAAAATTATTAAATTCTGTGAACCTCAGAAGTTCCAACTCTCAAATATATGTACACATGTATGACTTGTTGAGAGTTTTGTCTTTGCTCAAAAGCTAAATGACATTTTCACATTCTCAAATGTTTGACAATTCTTTTTGGGCCGCCGGAAGGCGGCCCTATATTGTTTTTACTTTCACCGGAAGTGTCCGGAACGTCCGGAACGATGTCAATATATATATATATATATATATATATATATATATGTCAACAACATGGCGGACGCAAAGTCGGTACGTAATCTTTCGGCTATATTTCGGTAAAATTCATTCGTTCGCTTCTGATTTTATCAGCGAAGAGTGTTTTCGACCAGAAGAGTTCTTCGAAGACGATTTCCAAGCGATTCGAGTTTCCAGGGCCGTGGGCGGCCCACGAGTTTTTTAAACTCGAATCGCTTGTTAGTCAGCAAATATTATTAGCTTAGTTGTGTGAAAATTCAAGTGTGTGCATTATCGACACCTCATTTTGGTGATTGTACGTGTATGTCTGTTCCTCAGAGTGTGGACGTACGATTCATAGAATACATGCCATTTGACGGGAACAAGTGGAATTTTTCCAAGTTTGTGTCATATGCTGAAATGAAGACCATGATCTTAGAGAAGTACCCTGACCTGTTGAAGTTGGAAGATCATCAGAACGATACATCTAAGGTGAGCTTTGTTCATTTAAGCAAAGATTGGCATACATACATCTGTCTGTCCATCGACTCCCTGTATGTTTGTCTGTCCGTCGACTTCCTGTATGTTTGTCTGTCTGTTGACTCCCTGTATGTTTGTCTGTCTGTTGACTCCCTGTATGTTTGTCTGTCTGTTGACTCTCTGTATGTTTGTCTGTTTTGTCAACTCTCTGTATGTTCGTCTGTCTGTTTTGTCAACTCTCTGTATGTTTGTCTGTCTCTCCGTCCACTCTCTGTATGTTTGTATGTCTGTCCGTCCACTCTCTGTATGTTTGTCTGTCTGTCTGTTGCCTCCCTGTATGTTTGTCAGTCTGTTCGTTGACTCTCTGTATGTTTATCTGTCTGTCCGTCGACTCCCTGTATGTTTGTCTGTCTGTCCGTTGACTCTCTGTATGTTTATCTGTCTGTCCGTCGACTCTCTGTATGTTTATCTGTCTGTCCGTCAATTCTCTGTATGTTTGTCTATATTTCTGTTATCCATGATGGGAGAGTTGTCCAGCTATAGGCAGTGCTTCAGTGAACCAAACTATGGGTGGTGTGTGGAGGGGTGGGGATTCTAGGCAGGAATGTTTTTTTTGTGGATCCACCACTTTATGTATCTGTCCATCTGTCAGTCTGTATGTCTGTTTGTATGTATGTACATATGTATGTGCATAGAGTATAAATGCATTCATAAGTAATTTTACATGTACACTTACGTATTTGTCTACACTATGTTTTTGTATGGAACTGTATGTACATACATACGTACATATATCTTTATGTACATGTTTGTATTTGTGCCTATGCATGCATGTATGTGTACATAAGTACCATAAGTAACCAGTAATTTTCTCTACTACAGGCATATCGTGTTCCAGGTTACCGTGGGCAACTCGGGTTCATCACTTCAATGAGTCAAAACTTCTGTGGTAGCTGCAATCGTGTCAGACTCACTGCTGACGGAAACCTCAAAGTGTGCCTGTTCGGACCAACGGAGGTGTCCCTGAGGGACGCTCTGCGCGGAGGGTGTTCAGACGAGGAGCTTATTCATGTGATCGGGGCTGCTGTTGGCAGGAAGAAGAAACAGCATGCAGGTACTGTACGTGTGTGTGTGTGTGTGTGTGTGGGTGGGTGGGTGGGTACATTGTGTGTGTGTGTGCGTGCGTGTGTGGGTGGGTGGGCGGGTGGGTACATTGTGTGTGTATGTGTACATTGTGTGCATGAGTGGCTTGTGTTGCAGGCTGTGTGTGTGCGTGTGTTAGTGTTGCCACGATACTCACGATATATCGTATATGGCGATATTTCTACAGACGATATGATACACTAAGCATACTTCATGTCATGATACAGGTACCTATCTCTAGTAGGCTGTCCTGAGGAGGCTGCAATGCTGGTTGGTGCTTGACCTTTAGCACAGCATTGTGGTTTCATAGTCCCTACACCTCACACCCACAGTCAATCAATCAATCAATTGATTAAATGAGTTGTTTGAGCATAGCAACAAGGCACAGGATGCTTAGCCTAAACTAGTGTCACCATTGCTAGTTTGTATTTGAATGCCAGAATAGGAAATGTCATGCATTGGAAGGGTGTGTCTTGATGGATTAGGTTGTGTCTTGATAGACTAGGGGGTATTTCTTGATGGATAGTGAGTGTGTCTTGATAAACTCATGAGTGTAGTGCAGCGCAGTGTAGTCACGCACACTCATTGCACTGTGTACATGTGTACTTCACAATCGATCCCATACAAAATGAAGTCCAATGTAGTGGGTATATGCACACACAGGTGTATGTACTTTGTGTATATCAACTATGTACATACAGTGGAACCTGTGTCAGCAGTCACCTCATTAAAGCGGCCAACTGCCTAAAACAGTCGCTGACTTCCAGTCCCGAACAAACAGCCATCTATTTCCATGCATCAAAACACATTTAATCCGGTCACCTGTCTAATGCGTACTACAGTCACCTTTTTCAAGTACCAAGTGACATTTTACACTGTCTTATACGGTCATTGAAGCAAAATTACTTTTAAATCCTAATAAAAGTGAGATTCAAACCTGTAGCAAGAAATGGAAAAAGAGCCAAAGACTTCAATAATGTTATTCACACTTACTAGAGCGTGTCTATTCAACCACCTATACGATATTTCCAGCTTGAAATATCTAAATATCCCTGTATTCATAAAATTGTATGAAAAAACAACATTTAGCTGCAAGCCTAGTGATGGCAGCCATTTGCTTTTGACCACATTTCATTGATATTCATAGCTTTCTGGTAATGAATATTGATGAGAAAACTGGCAATGCAGCCACCTGTATAAAACAGCCAAGGAAGATCTGTCCCAAGGGTGACCGCATTAGACAGGTTACACTGTACGTGTGTACACCTGTACTTACATATGTATGCCTGTATGTTAGCCTGTACAAATGTTAGCCTGTACAAATGTATGCCTGTACAACTTTGTATGCCTGTGCAGATATATGTCTGTATGTATTGTATGTATCTTTGTCACAGGAATGTTCAATATATCAAAAATGAAGAATCGACCCATGATTCTGATCGGTGGGTAGAAAGTGAGTGATGTATGTCTGTCTGTCTGTCTATTCGTCTGTGCTTGTGTGTGTGTGTGTGTGTGTGTGTGTGTGTGTGTGTGTGTGTGTGTGTGTGTGTGTATGCTTGTGTGTGTGTGTGTGTGTGTGTGTGTGTGTGTGTGTGTGTGTGTGTGTGTGATGTGTGTGTGTAATCATGTTATGTGTGTGTGTGTGTGTGTGTGTATGCATGGTGTGTGTGTGTGTGTGTGTGTGTGTGTGTGTGTGTGTGTGTGTGTGTCATCACTATGCATGCCCCCTCCCCCCCCCAAACATTCTCATGAAGAAAACCTAGTATAACGTGTACATATGTAAGTACATACATATTATCTGTACATGAATATTCCCGTGTATACATACAGTGTGCATATTTGTGTATTTCGGAGTATGCTCCATATATAGAGATGACGCAAAAATAAAATGGCGGAAGAGGGATTTTGGCGTACATAATAGCACTAAGTTTATTGTACGTCAGTCGTCCATTGTGGTCATTTCATATGTAGTTGACATACCGTATACGCTCTAAAAATTCGTCCTTCTAAATTTCGTCAGGGTATAAATGCACAGTGAATAACGATTCTAATGGTGACGAACTTCCTTCCGCTCTAATTTTTGTCACCATATTCTAATTTTCGTCACACACAGGAAACAATCTAATATTTCGTCACAAAGGTCTTTGTTGCTTGTACCGCTGCACGCTCTCTTTAAAGCTGATACTCGTTTGTTGTCTTGGGTATGGCAGAAGACTCGTCCAGTTCCCAGAATTCGGCTACCACCATCTACACTCCGGATTGTTGTTATGGTTCACCACCAATGTCACCACACCTAAGTGACTTCGCTCAATTTTCAGACATCGAGGACGTTGAGGATGGCGTGATTTCTTCGGAATACGCTGAAGGCCCACCTTGTGAAAAGAAGTTTGATAAGGACATGGATTCCCCAATCATTTTTATTGACCACGGCGATGAAGAACCATCAAGTACGAAGCCCAAGACAACGATTTTAGATTATTTCAAGCCGAAATCAACAGCTACTAGCAACAATGCCATTACTCTTCTTATGAGTAGCTCTCAGCGATCAAATGACAGTTCTTTTTCCTTCAGCAGTCAGATCAGTAGCAACTTTTCAGCTCCAACAACTCATAGTGGGCCAAAAGAACCACCTCATTCGCTACCTAAAGCTAAAAGCAGCAGATCTTCTGTGTATACATCTTACAACTTGAGGAAGAAGCTGGAAGTGCTTGCTTATGCCAAAACCCATTCACAGGTTGCAGCTGCAAGGAATTTCAAGATTCCAAGAACCACAATTCGTTCATGGAAGGGATTGGAAGCAGTTGCAAAGAGCAAATCGAAATCCTTGCTTTCCAAAGGTAAACATGTCCACAAAGGTGCTGGACGTCCTTTATCTTACGATGCAGATATTGAAGACTCCCTTGTGCAATGGATACTGGAATCCAGGGATCTGCAGCTGCCAATACAGAGGAAGACTATCCAGCATAAAGCTCGGTTGCAGATACAACGTACAAATCCTAATTTTTCTGCATCTGATGGGTGGCTGCAAAAATTCATGAACCGAAATTCATTGTCACTAAGGAGGGTCACATCTATCCAGCAAAAGCTCCCTGCAAACCTGGAAAAGAAATTGGAGAAGTTTATGGACGATGCAAGGGCTTTGAGAGAGTGTCATCATTTTCGTGATGAGCTAATCATTAATATGGATGAAACCCCTATATTTTTTGACATGCACAGATCCAGTACCATCAACAAGAAAGGCGCAAGAGAAGTAAGAGTGCGGGGAACAAAGGGAGGAAAGAAGCGAGTAACGTTTGTTGTCGGCTGCAGTGCTTCTGGATGTATGTTGAAGCCAATGGTAATTGTGAAAGGCAAGACGAACAGGACGATTACAAAAATCAAGCACAGTAGGAATGAAGTTTGCATTGTTCCTCAGGTGAAAGCTTGGATGGATCACGTTTTGATGAAAGTTTGGATCAAAGAGGTATTAGTCAAGTATACTAAACGTGAACATTGTCTACTAGTCCTTGATTCATTCCGTGCTCACTTGACCGATGATGTTGCCACTGCCCTCAGGAAAGCCAATGTAACAACTCTAGTAATCCCAGGAGGATGTACAAGTAAAGTTCAGCCTGTAGATGTTTCACTCAACCGCCCTATTAAGGATATCGTGCGAGGACAATTTGAAGCTTACCTATTGCAGGCCACAAGTGAATGCTCTACATCATCCACACCTGCACCATCGACAGCGGATGTGGTGCAGTGGATTGTAAAGGCAAATTCTACTCTCAACACCAACAATGTGAATATCAAGAAAGCTTTCAAAGTGTGCGGTATAAGCAATAATCTTGATGGATCAGAGAACCATCTTATTAGATGTGCTAAGGCGCTCCCAGAATTCTGCATACCATATGCAGCGCCTTCGGAATCCGAGAGTGATGAGGACATTTTTGACACTAGTGAAGAGGAAAGTGGAGATTCAGAAGAATGTAGTGAAGGGTCATCTGATGACAACTGACAATATGCACAATGTCACTATGTTGTCCAACAATAGACCTATAGCAGTTATTAATTTTAATTGTCATACCATTTGTACACTGCACATAACCTATTATGGATTGAGTTGCCACGTCATCTATTATTGAGTTCACTATTGAATGTTTATTAAAAATGCCTATGAAGAAACAAGTTCAATACAAGAAAATTGCTTTTGCTGAAAATAGTTCTTCAGCTTTCGAATGTTCTTTCTCTTTCCTGAAAAGGTTAACTCACAAGGAATCTCCATCCCTCCTCTCTGGGTGCAATAGCGCCGCGTATTAGTCACAGTACCAGAAATACTACCAGCATGTGCCAAAAAGAAGAACGCTACACGTGAGATTTCCCGTGGCAAATGACCAATAACTTCATTGCCTCCTTCGGCTCGTATTGTACCCACGGCATACGCGTCGTGCTCGTTGCCGTTCTCTTGTTGACAAATGAAGGCTTCGCCAACAATAGGATTCCAAACTTCTTGGTAGACGTGGTATCCTCTGACTGCTGTAATAATCTTCAAATCGTAAGTAGCCATCTTCATTCCCGCCCAACTCTAATATTCGTCAGTATTCTAAATATTCGTACAAAGTCTCCTTGTTTTCGTCAGCGTCGTCCATTTTGTTCATTTTGTATCTATTCCAATAAAATGACGAATTTTTTGGTGAAGTGGGTGTGACGAATTTTTAGAGCGTATACGGTAGTCTGTAGTGGAGATGATGGCTGTAGTCTGTTACACAAACACACATTATTATATTCTTTGTTATGTTCTTACCTTGCAGACAACTTCCACCAGCTCAGCAATGACTTTTTAAACCACTTGTCACTATTGAAAGTACTAATCCCTTTGAACATTTTCAAATCAAGGAAGGTTCACTTCAGACATGAAATTTTTAGTACATGTAGTGTTATTTCAAAGCCTAGTAAGGTGGCTCCTTCGCGACTGCTAGCTGCAGTAACTTTTCAACCTGTACAGCAGATCCATACATCCAGGTTACTTGCAGACGGGAACCCACATCGAAATGACAAATCTGAACTTGAATCCAAACTCACACATGTAGATGCCAGTGGTAGTCCACGTATGGTTAGTGTTGCAGACAAATCACCCACACAACGGACAGCAGTCGCTAGTGGGAAAATTCTCATTGGTCAAGAAGCGTTTCAAAAGGTGGTGGACCCGGGGAGAAGCAGGAAGGGGAACATTCTAGATGTGTCCAGATTAGCTGGGATACAAGGTGCTAAATGGACCTCCACTCTCATCCCTCTCTGTCATAACATTCCTCTAGACTCTGTGGACATTGAGATTGAACCTGATGCTGGTTGCCATGGCATTGTTGTCATGGCAACTGTGAAATGTTTTGGTAAGACTGGTGTTGAGATGGAGGCACTAACAGCTGTTGCCATAGCAACACTCACTGTTTACGACATGGTTAAATCAGTGGCCAAAGATGCAGTCATTAAAGATATTCAATTGATCAGGAAAACTGGAGGGAAATCTGGAAGCTTTGTTGCGAGTGCATCAGACAGCGAGGTGCAGCTGACTTGAGAGTTGGGGCAGCTGGCATGCATGTGTGTAGTAATGTGAATCAATAATTATTATAATAATCGTATTTACATAATTACAACTGTTGTTTGAAACATTCTGTCTTGTAATTTCATTTTTGCAGCACTGTATAGTGCTCCCATTTTGTAATGCGATGTAGGCTTCACAATGAATATTATGGGTAGTTCCATCATTCAAACAGCTGTACCTTACAATTGTCTGACTCACTACATATTATAATAATATTTATTATGCAAACAAACACAAATATATACACGTACTATCATGTACCTCTGCACACACACATACACACACACAAACACTTGCAGTATAGCACAAAACATGCACACACACACACCACAAACACTTGTAGTAGCACAACACACACACACACATCACACAAACACTTGCAGTATAGAACAACACACACACCACACAAACACTTGCAGTAGCACAAGACACACACACACACACACAAACACTTGCAGTAGCACAACACACACACATCACACAAACACTTGCAGTAGCACAACACACACACATCACACAAACACTTGCAGTAGCACAACACACACACACACACAAACACTTGCAGTAGCACAACGCATGCACACACACACACATACACACACACACACACACACACACACACACACACACACACACACACACACACACACACACACACACACACACACACACACACACACACACACACACAACACACACACACACACACACACAACACAAACACTTGCAGTAGCACAACAAACACACACACACAAACACTTGCAGTAGCACAACTGGAGCCGCACTTGACCCATTGCTTGGGTAGGTGAGTACCATCACCCTCATCATCCTGGCAGCCTATATACATTTGTCACAATACGTACAGCTATTGAATCTCACACCATGTGTATAATGATAAGCCGTGTCAGATATACAGGCTTCATATTCGAATTTAAAACTATGGATGTAATCCATGAAGGATAGGTAAGGTGTGACATTGATTGTGTTGTGGACTAGATGCAATTGTATTGAGTCTTGACACACGAAATATAATTAACATTTGATGCCTGCATCTTCCACCCATGTAAGATGAGCTACTCTATACCAACCAATCTATAACTACCCTAGCTTAGCACACTACAAGGGTGATCACTAAGTGCATGAACCCTTCTTGGACATAATGGGGGGTGCAGGGCTACCCCCAGGTGCTTCCCAACCCCGCCTACAAAGGTATAGTATAGTACCTGACATCCGGTGTCAGAGTACACATGCACAGTAGCTTTCCCTGACCTATAAAGCTGTCTATGATATACTTTGCACCTGGGGGCCAACACCCTTCCCCACCCCTTTCATGCCATTAGGCAGAGAAAAAGAAAAAAACAAAAAATCTAGCAGTTACAACTGAACAAAGAGGGGTTTTATTCCAGCAATCGCGATCCAAGATATGGTCCATGCAAGCTGTACATATTTCCTCAACTGTGTATGTGTACTAACATACTGGTCTCTAATTGCTGTCAGCTTCTACCCACCTCGACAATCGCCACAGGGCTACTGATACAGGCATTACCCCCATTCAACTCCATTAAATTCCATGAAGCTGAAGGGGAGTTCCCATGTATGGCATTTGAGGCCTACATCCAAAGGGAAAATGGCCCCCTTCACTGGTAGTGGAAAGATAGACAATTTGGAATACAGTGTATTCCACGCTCAATGTGAGAAAGATGTAAATTTCAGTAATGAAAGATGAAATGCTCGTACAACAGAACATTCTGACAGTATTGTTTATTCGTCAAAGCCCTTTCCAACAAAGTCTCACGTGGCCAGCCAACCCCTCTTCCTAATCACTTCCTTTTCCTGCTTTCGAAGGAAGTAATTAGGAAAGGGGCTAGGACGCAAGACTAATTCCAATATGAGAAATACCCCAAATGAAGATACCGTATATGCTCTAATTTTTCGTCAGAGCAATTGTCAGGGAAAAAACGTCATTTAGAATGGAATTACAAGGTTTCTGAAAGGTGGCGAATAATTGGAATGGGGGGACGAATATTTAGAATCAACGACGGCGAATTAGAACCATCGAAAAATGGCCGTTTCTAGTTTGAGAATTGTTGCGCCCGTTTGAGGATACCACGTAAACAAGGAATTTTGGAATCCAAATTCAACGATTACTTGAACGAAGTAAAAATGACGAATATAAACGAAGGAAAAGCAGTTCCTCCAGTATATTAATGGCACAACAAAAGGCAGAACGAAGGCGTCCAGCCTGCGTGACGAATAATTAGGGTCTCTGACGTAGGATTAGAACACATGCTATTTCGTCATCAATTAGAATGCTTTTCATCCCTTTTGGAGCCCGTGACGAATAATTGGAATGACGAAAAATTAGAGCATATACGGTACTGCAAGAAGGGAGTGTCTTCTTCTACCCCCTCGTGAACAATTGATTGAAAGGCAAACTCTACACGAATAACGTAGCCTTTGACATGGTGAAGTAGGGTAATTATTGTTTAGAACAGCGGGTAGTTCAGAACAGTCAGACCAAAAGCAGTGTCAACCACAAGCTACACCCAGTATTTCTCGTCTGTATTGTCTCCATGAAGTGGGAGTTCGGCAGTGGTAAGTATGGCTAGACAAATTGGTCACACCAAGTCACAGGCCCTGTTACAAGTACTGTAATGTTCCAATTAGCCCCATTTTATAAGGTTTCTCACATCAGCACTACTGACTCGTAGGACGCAGGATTTGTCGCACATGACGTGAATGTAACATGTGCCCTGGTTTGTAAGATAGAATACAATGGGTTTGATATTATTTGCATTTTGAGTGAGCTAGGAGACCATAAATCCACAGTAGTGCATACTGCAATGATACAATATCAAATATTACAGTGCTGTAGAAGAAGTTTGCTCCATGATTTACTGGAATGTATACAAGGCAAGACTGAGGGCAACAGAATAACATGAGATCCAAACCAAAACTGATTCTTCTAATGTGCCTCTCACTTCAGATCACGGTAATTTTTATTATATTATACTATACCAATATTATTCATAATTAATACATGCAGTGCAGATAAGTATGATTTCAGAAAGTACAGTCAAACCTTGTTATAATGAACCCCCTCAGGACCGGTCAAAAGGTTCACTACATCAGGGTTCATTTACAATAGAGTGAATAGGTATTGTAGAAATAATTATCTGACATGCTGGACACTTAAGTTTGTAAAACTCTTTCTCAATCTGGACAGTTAAAGCATGTTAATCTTTTACATCAAAATTCTTCAATTTACAACGTTTCACCCACTTGGGCTTCTTCAGGTACAATAACTGAAAAGACTATGACTGAGTGAAATGTTTAAATTTTATTATTTTTATACTATTTAATATCATTTAAACATTTTACTCAGTCATAGTCTTTTCAGTTATTGTACCTGAAGAAGCCCAAGTGGACGAAACGTTGTATGCATGAAGAATTTGATGTAAAAGATTGACGTGCTTCATCTGTCCAGATTGAGAAAGAACTTTACAATTAAACTTAAGAGTGAACAGGTATGCATTCTATAGGATCTATGTTCACTATATTGGGGAGTCTACTGCATCCAGGGTGCATTCTAGTGAGGTTCGACTGTACGTAAAAGTACGTATGAAAACTCATACTACAAAATGTCACAATCCGATATCATTATTGCACTCATAATAATAAGTGTACAATACACAATAAACACAATATGAGGAGAATAGTACGTTTAAAGTAAATCCTACTAATTAGTCATCAACATAAGATGCTTGGCAAAAAGAACAAAATTAGAATACTACTAATTAATATTTTACAATTTACATTGCGTTTAATTTAATCATGATTATCCTAATCTATTAGTTCACTTCGTATCATTCAACAAAATTAACATGGAAAAAATAAAAATACAAGAAAACACACGTGTGAGTGGCTGCCATTTTTGCTGTTCCCATAGAAACACTAATTGAAATTCTTTCCTTCTTCATCCTTGCCAAAGGTGAATCCTGTGAACTTGATCCCAGTGCCTTTGCCTTGGTTGGGGTCAGCTGGGAATAAAATGGCCACTCAACTGTTAAACAAATGGCTCAATGGAAACACTCCACCACCATTACATACTACTCTCATATTCAACAGCCACCCTTGGGAACCAAACAGCTAGCTGCTGCAGTGAAACCTGTGTACAACAACCACCCTTGGGAGTCAAACAGCTAGCTGCTACAGTGGAACCTGTGTACAACAACCACCTTTGGGAGTCAAACAGCTAGCTGCTACAGTGGAACCTGTATACAACAACCACCTTTGGGAGTCAAACAGCTGGCTGCTACAGTGGAACCTGTATACAACAACCACCTTTGGGAGTCAAACAGCTAGCTGCTGCAGTGGAACCTGTGTACAACAACCACCCTTAGGAGTCAAACAGCTGGCTGCTACAGTGGAACCTGTATACAACAACCACCTTTGGGAGTCAAACAGCTGGCTGCTACAGTGGGACCTGTGTACAACAACCACCCTTAGGAGTCAAACAGCTGGCTGCTACAGTGGGACCTGTATACAACAAACACCCTTGGGAGTCAAACAGCTAGCTGCTGCAGTGGAACCTGTATGCAACAACCACCTTTGGGAGTCAAACAGTTGGCTGCTGCAGTGGAACCTGTATACAACAACCACCCTTGGGAGTCAAACAGTTGGCTGCTACGGTGGAACCTGTGACATAACAGTCATAGGGTAACTGCTGAGCTGTCCCTTGCAATTCTACCAGTATCATCTGGATAGCACACCATCCCTATGCTAACAACCAGTGTCCCTCTCTCCTAACAAGCCCTCCCCTCTCTCAACAACCACACCCTTTTTTCAGCAAACATTCCTCCTTTATTAACAACCACGCCCTTCTCTTATCAACCACTCCCATCTTACAACAACCACTCCCATCTTATGACCACTCCCATCTTTTTACGACCACTCTATCTTGTGATGACTACCCCCTCTCCTAATAACCACTACTTCTATGCACCTAGAACAAGCACTCCACCCACTCATGCAAATGCCCCACTTTTAATAACTACTCCACCCACTCACAACTCATGTCCCACCTGAACCACCTCACCTCCCACCGACAACACTGCCCCACCCACTCATAATAATGCCACACCCACTCATAACAATGACCCATCTACTCATAACAATGCCACACCCACTCAACAATGACCCATCTACTCATAACAATGCCCCACCCACTCATAACAATGCCACACCCACTCATAACAATGACCCATCTACTCATAACAAGGCCCCACCCACTCATAACAATGATCCATCTACTCATAACAATGCCCCACCCACTCATAACATTGCCCCACTCACTCATAACAATGCCACACCCACTCATAACAATGCCACACCCACTCATAACAATTCTGCACCCACTCATAACAATGCCACACCGACTCATAACAATGACCCATCTACTCATAACAATGCCACACCCACTCATAGCATTGTCCACCCACTCACTGTTGTCTGGAGGAGTCAAGTCTGGATTCTCAGAGGTAAATTCAGGGTCAAAATTGCGAACATCTGTTTCAGAAGTAACAACTGGTGTGAACGGTGGAGGCACTTTCTTGTTATAGAGGTCCTGCCAGTTGATTGAGTCAAAGAAAGGATGTTCTTTCACTTCTTCCACGTCCCTCTTGGATCCACCCAGACGCTGACCTGGATCCTTCTGGAGGAGCTGGGTCAGAACGGCCTTGGCCAATTCTGATATTCTACTTGGGAACTTCACCTCTTGCTATATGAATGTAAAAGAAAAAACAGAAAATAATAACTCAAAGATCAAAAGAGAATTCGTTAGAGGAGGAAGTAATACCGTACAGTAGGAAATTTTCGCATGCAAAATTTTCACGAATTTGTCCCACGAAAGCTGTTTTGCAGTTTTAATTTCGCAACTCTGGGCTGAACAGCTATATTCGTGTTCCTTTCAATACTCCTATCCGTGATACGACGGCTGGAATTAGCAAAGAGGGATTCTCAATCACTAGCTACGTAAGAGAATACTAGGCCTACGTATATGTACTTGGAGAGGAAAAACTGAGCAATAGTCCCCCGCGATAGGTACTCACTAGCACCAAAGAAGAACAATCCTAGAGTAGGTCACGTTCCTAAAATAGCTCAAAACTTATTCTTAAGACCACAGCGGCGAAGAGTAAGTACTCCAGCAGCGGAAATGTCTACATACGTATGTCTATGGTTATGACCGACGTCATTGTCCATTTCCATGCGGATGGGCACTAATGTATTGCTTGTCGAATGCATTTGAGCCTAAAAGATTCGTAGTATACTCTTTGTGAATTAGACCATTTGTGAAAATAGTGAAAATAAAACCTCGCGAAAATTTCCCGCTATATGGTAAGTCAGACAGGAAGCAACAATCAGAAAAGAATGATAACTCAGAAATGAATAACTCAAAGAAAGAAGAAACACTGGGTACAGGCATGAGGGCAGGAAGTAATAATAATAGAGAACAAAAAGTATATTTCCCAATGAAAGTAAACACAGAAAGTACAAACACTGTAAAGGAAGTGTCCAATCAGGAAGTAACAACAGCAGCAGGTGCCACAGATTCAGGAAGTAACAACAGCAGTGAGCGCCACAGATTCAGGAAGTAACAACAGCAGTGAGCGCCACAGATTCAGGAAGTAACAACAGCAGCGGGCGCCACAGATTCAGGAAGTAACAACAGCAGCAGGTGCCATAGATTCAGGAAGTAACAACAGCAGCAGGTGCCATAGATTCAGGAAGTAATAACAGCAGCGGGCGCCACAGATACAGGAAGTAACAACAGCAGCAGGTGCCATAGATTCAGGAAGTAATAACAGCAGCGGGCGCCACAGATACAGGAAGTATGAATAGCAGGTGCCATAGATTCAGGGAGCAAAAACACAAGCTCAGGGGTGAAAATTAACACTCGCCCGCCAGCCCGAGGCGAGTAGATTCTACCAAGGGCTAGTAAAACTAATAAAGATGGGCGCCTGTGTGGCCAGTAAGACTACCCTTCCAACATGGCTGATCTAAGTTGTTCAGCTATAGCTTTGAAAAGAATTCAAGTACAGCTACTTACGTAAGTTGCAACGAAGGAAGCTTAGGATTAGTACCCTTCAAAAGTAGGGCTGTAATCAATTTTATCAAAGAAATTTTTGAATGCGTCCCGAAAATTTCTATTTTTGCTTTAGAGAAGCCCTGGGCACTTAGCAGACTTCTGCACTCGTGACGTCGTAGGTCTGTGGTGTTCAGTCTGGGGCTAAGGCTTGCAGGAAAATATTCAATTACACAGTTATTTTTAGAAAGAAGACAACTGTGGTTTCTTTTATGGGGGGCAGGGGGGAGGGTTAAAGAGGGTACTAAGCCACCCCCCCCCTCCCCGACCTGGGACCCAGTTGCCCCAACCTCCCCCCTCACTTGAATTCCTGTAACACACATGCACAACTGCAACATACTAATCTATGTATGTACTGTATTCAGAACCTGCTTGAGTGGCACAAAGGAGCCTCAAGAAAACTGTTGAAGGCCCCACCTGCTACCTCACTATACCTTGCTATTGCCCCTCTCCTTTCTGTACCTTGCCTACATTGATTTGTAGGCAAAGCACAAAATTGTAGGAAAATAAGGGAAGGGTACATGGTAAAAGTATCTAGATAGAGCGGGTGTTTTGTGAGTATTGGGGTGATACTGTATGATATTGAAGACTCAAAGAACATGGTCTTAGCAAACATCCCAAATGAGCCTGACATTGAAGTCTAGATCAGTCCTGAAATCTTGTACTACGTATTTTCTGAATACACCTGATGGTTATCTTAGATCCCCTTTACAGATATCACACCATGCAATAGACCCTAGTGGACATGAATACATTAGCTGCTATCGAGTACTAAAGTAGCATAATAATGACTATATCAACTGGGCTAGTAAATGGATACTTGGGCTGGTATCTTTTAGGTGTCACTAGCCCAGGTGGCTAGTGAAGGAAAAAGTTAGTTTACAGCCCTACAAGCTACAGTAAAACTTGCTTAGTACATACCTCAAAGGGGACACTAAATCACTTACCACTACTTCTACCACTGTCACCCTATCATGTACTTATAGCTAGTTCCTCATTGCTCTTGATCAGATTTGTATGTAGCTGACGAAGGCCTGCGTGGCCAAAATGTTCCATTTTGTTGTGAAGATTTTTGTTGAAGATTTTTATTGAAGATTTTTTTTGCTACATGTTTGCTTAAGATTATTCCAACTAACACACTAAATCAGTACAGTAGACCCTCGCTTATCCAACCCTCACGTATCTGGCCACTCTAATTATCCAACCCACCCTTTACATTGGTACTCTATAATACAGAACAGTAATGTAGTGTGTAGTCTACATTTTGTAAAGTGTATTTGTACATTCTAACACTGGATTCTTACTTCAGCTAACATCTGAAAGCCTTACCACATGTATGCATGAGTCAACTATGATTCCTTATGCATGTACCTGTTCTTGTAGTTCTCTAGTACATGTGGCAGTTGAGAGTAGAAAAGAGGCCTTAGGTACGTTTGCGCAATGTTGAAAATTCACATTTCAAACTTCCCTCATGATTCTTTGCACCTGCTTAGCCTTACCCTAAGTGACCTGGGCATCTATTTGAAGCCCAAATTCTGTATATTCACTTGTCATGGGAATCAAAATTTTCCCGCCTTCTTTCACCGAGGACAAATGAACTTTTGATGGGCCTGCGATGCTCTAAACCACTTTTTGAACCATGGACAGACTTTCTCAGACGGGAATGACATTTAGACAGACGTTGATGAGGATCCTCTTATATCACAGGTCTAGAGCGTTCAACAACACTCTCACAGAAACTGTAATCCCTGCGAGACCACTTCTGACGTACAGAAAGCCTTAGTGTCAGTCGCATCTCCAAAACCTCTAGTAGTTCTTTCCGAATACTCTATAATTGTTTCACATCTAGTTTAAACAAAGCTCAGGATACAATAGTAAAATTTTGCCCACGTTTTTTTGGAGTATCTATGGTTCAAATTTGGCAGTCATTTCTGAGGCGGCCATTTTTCATGTTGAGTATACTGAATTTTAATGAGAATCGCTATGGTATACGCGATTATTCTTCAACTTACCTGACTTTTTACCCTTCAAATACCCCATAAATGGTTCAAATCGGCAATTTGAAGGAAAAAACGAAATTCAACCAACCGTACCTAAGGCCTCTTTTCCACCCTCGACTGCCACACATGTACTTCACACATCCAGTTATTTCATGTATCCAAACATAAGCTGGTCCCATTGAGTGTGAACAAGTGAGGGTCTACTGTACATATTATCAGAGGTACTTACTATCAGGGTTGGTTTATGTACATGGAGTATACACAGGGACAGAATGAAGAGTACTTATGTACATCCAGGAGTATGTGCTAAACCAGGTACTCACTAAACAAGTTTCATTGTACCAAAGTTAGTGTTGAACAACAACAGTAGCCACAATAGAGCACAAACACAACAACACAACAAAATACAAACAACAGGTAACAAAACATAAACAAGTAACAAACATACAAAACCAACACCAAGTAACAAAATACAAATAACACATCTACTGTAGTACACATATACACTGAGAGAGGGAGAATTACACATGTATGTCTGTTTCAACGTACAGTCAAAATAGCTTCAAACAGTTCTTCGTGTGACCTGTGGTAGAAGGGGAGGCGCCCACACAGCATTTCATACATGACCACGCCTACACCCCACCAGTCGACTGCGCGACCATAGTCGTTATCCTCAAGAACTTCTGGAGCCAGGTACTCCGGAGTACCACAGAACGTACGAGTGGTGGATCCATATCCAACATCTTCCTTGCACAGACCAAAGTCAGTGAGCTTGATATGGCCCTGTGCGTCCAGTAGGAGGTTCTCCAGCTGTCAAAGTGGACAGGAGGGAGGGAGGATACAGGTAGATGAAGTGCATACACACACACACACACACACACACACACACACACACACACACACACACACGTGTACACACATACACACACACACACACACGTGTACACACATACACACACACACACATGCACCCACCCAACCACCCACACCCCCACACACACCTTGAGATCTCGGTACACAATATGCTGTTCGTGGAGGTAACCCACAGCCAGGATTATCTCACTTCCATAAAACCTCGAGCGAACCTCATCAAAAATTCTGTCTTTAGAGAGATGGA
>CAUJGJ010000444.1:6325617-6333117 GCA_963170055.1 Halisarca cf. caerulea | reverse complement strand
GTGTTTTACCCTCCCAATTCCAATCTCTTATGGCAAATACATAAGTACGATATCACAGGTATGCAAAGGAGACCAGCACATAACATGCATGAGATAACCAGGAGTCATCCACATATGACCAGAAGAGCCTTTGGAAACAAATTATCCACGTTTGAAATACCGATACAACAGAGTGATTTTGGTGAATGGCGACAGAAAGAGATTTACGGAATATCAAAAATGATATCATACAAAAGATTTTCATAACAGGAATCACAGAAAATGGTCATTGCAATAGACATGAATGACAATGAAGGAAGATATGGTGCTAATATCACAACTGATTCTAAAAAATATACATGGGAAATTCCAATACACAAGCACACACTCACAGGCCACCTCACTTGGCCTATTTGCCTCACCTCTCCCTCACCCATACCTCACCCACCACTCACCCCTCCCTCACCCATACCTCATCCACCACTCACCCCTCCCACACACACGTACCTCACCCCTCCCTCACCCATACCTCACCCACCACTCACCCCTCCCACCCCTCCCTCACCCATACCTCACCCACCAGTCATCCCTCCTTCACATACGTACCTCACCCCTCCTTCACACACCTCACCCTTCCCTCACCCACACCTCACCCCTCCCTTACACACACCTCCCCCTCCCTCACCAACACCTCACCCCCTCCCTCACACATACCTCACCCCCTCCCTTACACATACCTCACCCCCTCCCTCACCCACATCTCACCCTTCCCTCACACACAACTCACCCTCTCCCACACTTCACCCCTCCCTCACCCACACCTCACCCTCTCCCTCACCCACACCTCACCCTCTCCCTCACACATACCTCACCCTCTCCCTTACACACATTCCAAGAAGTATTGCCCACTCACTCACCTGAAATTCACAGAAAATATATTTCTTCATGTCTACATAGACTGCCATACACACACAACCCACTTCCCTTGTTTTCATAGTAATACTCACACTCCCTACATACCCTACATACGTACATTGGGAGAACCCCTACAAGACACTGCTGATAGTAGATTCAGTTCCCATTGGTGGTGGCTGGCATTGCATTGCTGAATTCAAATGTATGCATACAGCAGATATGGCACATCTAGTTAACATTGCCACTAGTTGTTATGAATCTTGAGATCCATCTTGAAAATAGCCCACTTGAGGTATAGGAGGATGTTTTGAGCATGTATGGAATCACAAACTTAAACACACACACAAACACACACACACACACACACCTACACACAGCACACACACACACAAACCTACACACAGCACACACACACACACATACCTACATACAGCACACACATACACACACACACACACACACACACACACACACACACACACACACACACACACACACACAGAAAACCACTCTTAAAGAAGCAATACATGGACGGTACAAACAAGGGAGAGTTCACTGAATACAGTATTGTCTGAGACACTAGGCAGCCCCGCGAAAAGCTGTAAGGGTTCACCAGAGGAAGTGACCAAGATGTATTCAAATGAGGTCCTTAAAAGGAGAAAACACAATGGAAATTGTGATCTTCCATTGACACATTGAGCTGCAATGGTTAAAGACAATTTAGGAAGAATACAAAGTTTACCTCTGATCAAGAGGACACTAACCATTACATACGTATTTCCACCTTCAGCTCTACCACTAGGACATTCATCAAACACCTCCACCCTCAGCTCTACCACTAGGACATTCATCACACATCTCCACCCTCAGCTGTACCAATAGCACATTCATCACACATCTCCACCCTCAGCTCTACCAATAGGACGTTCATCACACATCTCCACCCTCAGCTCTACCAATAGGACGTTCATCACACATCTCCACCCTCAGTTCTACCAATAGGACGTTCATCACACATCTCCATCCTCAGCTCTACCAATAGGACGTTCATCACACATCTCCACCCTCAGCTCTACCAATAGAACATTCATCAAAACATCGGATGCTCCTTCAAAAACTACATGCATACAGTTGAAACTGGTTAACACAAAGTTGCTCAACAACAAAGTATTGATTAACAAGAACAGTTTGAGTGAGCCAACTGTACACACATCTTCATAATTCTTGCAAGAAGCAAATTTCAGTGCAACCTGGGATTCTTGTTAACTAGTTTCCACTGTAGCATGTATATACGTACATACACATTTATGTATGTATGTACATACATATGTACACATACGTACGTACGTGTATACACACGTATGTATGCATTTACTGTATTTTCTCTAAAGATTTGGTACTTTTTGAGTTTCAAAACTCAATTCTTAAAATTAAAGAGGATGATTGTTCTTGTTCACCTACTTCTAGTGAAAATTAGATGCTCTTCATGAAAGTAGACCAGTTCCTTGTGGACATTTCGAAATCACTCCACTCTCAAAAATGGCTGTCAGTGTAGTTCAATTCAGTTTCCCATGCTGAATAGAGGGGTTTACGTGAACGAAAACTCTACAACAACTGAAACTGGATCAAATTACTTCTCAGAGAGCAGTAGCAATTCCGATGGTGTATGGAGAACTCCCATTACCAAAATTAGAGGGTCTACCCCAAATTTTGGAGACTAGGAAAAATTGAGTATTTATGTACATATGTACATAAGATTTGAAGGCAACACAAGGCAAGATGTTCAAAAACTGGGTTCCTGAGGAACATAGTGTGCATATCATAGGGAGCCAGCTGTATACTGGTATGAAAGTACTGTACCTAAGTGTGTATGTATGTGCAACATAAGACAGAATATCAGCCCGCGGGTGTTTACTTCTTTCCTGACACCTTTGATCCGGCCATTAAACAAGCAGGGTTTACGTATATTTAAACCCAAAAAATACAAGTCTGCATTCTATCCAACATCAGAACAATGTACCAAGAGGTCTACGTTCTATCCAGCATCAGAACAATGTACCAGGAGGTCTACGTTCTATCCAGCATCAGAACAATGTACCAGGAGGTCTACGTTCTATCCAGCATCAGAACAATGTACCAAGAGATCTACGTTCTATCCAGCATCAGAACAATGTACCAAGAGGTCTACGTTCTATCCAGCATCAGAACAATGTACCAGGAGGTCTACGTTCTATCCAGCATCAGAACAATGTACCAAGAGGTCTACGTTCTATCCAGCATCAGAACAATGTACCAAGAGGTCTACGTTCTATCCAGCATCAGAATAATGTACCAGGAGGTCTATGTTCTATCCAGCATCAGAACAATGTACCAGGAGGTCTATGTTCTATCCAGCATCAGAACAATGTACCAGGAGGTCTATGTTCTATCCAGCATCAAAACAATGTACCAAGAGATCTACGTTCTATCCAGCATCAGAACAATGTACCAGGAGAGAAGAATAGCAGACCTGCAACACTTGTACTTACGTACATATGTACATTCGCACCTGACCCTTTGAACGTACAGTCTCCAATTTTCTCTCAGTGGTGTGGGGGGAGTAGATGGAGCGGCAGCACTGCACCATGGCCACTATAGACAAGTGACTGTTGTATACAGTGGTCATCATAGACAAGTGACTGCCCTGTACAGTGGCCACCATAGACAGGTGACTGCCCTATACAGTGGTCATTATAGACAGGTGACTGCCATGTACAGTGGCCACCATAGACAGGTGACTGCCCTATACAGTGGTCATCATAGACAAGTGACTGCCCTATACAGTGGCCACTATAGACAGGTGACTGCCCTATACAGTGGTAATTATAGACAGGTGACTGCCCTGTACAGTGGCCACTATAGACAGGTGACTGCCCTATACAGTGGTCATTATAGACAGGTGACTGCTCTATACAGTGGCCACTATAGACAGGCGACTGCTCTATACAGTGGCCACTATAGACAGGTGACTGCCCTATACAGTGGCCATTATAGACAGGTGACTGCCCTATACAGTGGCCATTATAGACAGGTGACTGCTCTATACAGTGACCACTATAGACAGGTGACTGCATAATTAAACACTGATCACGTTGTGTACATAGAAAGGTTAGTACTTTACACAGCAAATAACGTTCAACAGAAATACAGATAACATGAGCAAGATAACATCTGCTAGAAGAAAGGTTTAGTACAAAGTTTAAACACCATGCAATAAGCTGATAGGACAAAGTGTACATGGTGTACTACTGACAGAATACACGTACAAAACACACTACTGTGCGCCTATGGGAATAGCCTGTGGCTAAGATTCCCCAGTCTAAATAATGATACCCTCATAGAGATGAACTTGTTTAGCGTCTAGCAAGTACCTGGCTATTAACAATACGTACATATGTACTTCAGGATAAGTACGTACATAGTAAGTATTACTTCTTCTCTAACTCTCTTGTGCAGAGTACACTCCAGTTCCCCCATGACAGCATTTCACCGACCAATTTCTTCTATGTATTCCTAACTAATCTACCACAGCCCATCGAAAGGAATTTATTTAGTAAACTTCAAAATTACCTATGAGAGGTTGCAACGAGGCTCTCCACTGTGCAGATAATCACCACTGATGTGTTTGTATGCAAAGATGTGAACATAAGTGATTTAAAGTCAAGTACAGAACATCAGATAGGGAATGAGGTTCTGTCGCGTACATCCACGGTACATATCAGTAGTAAGAAGATCCACTAACCAGGAGCAACTACATACATAACACACACACACACACACACACACACACACACACACACACACACATACACACACACACACACACACAACTGGCCTACATTTGGGGATTGTTCCATGGAAGGGGGGTCAAGATGTTTGTGCTAAAAAGCCAAGAGGACAAACCCAATTTCCATGTGTGTAAACATTCATTGCCTCACAAATTAAAGGGAGGGGAGGGGAGGGGGAGGGGAAGGGAAGGAGGAAGGGGGGGAGATTCTATTACAGGGGGGACAACAACCATCCCTCCCCTGAACATATCCCTACACACATACACACACACACACACACACACACACACACACACACACACACACACACACACACACACAGCTGTAGATTAGTGTCAAATCCAAACAAGATGCACACACACACACACACACACACACACACACACACACACACACACACACACACACACACAGCTGTAGATTAGTGTCAAATCCAAACAAGATGCACACACACACACACACACACACACACACACACACACACACACACAGCTGTAGATTAGTGTCAAATCCAAGCAAGATGCACACACACACACACACCTTGAATCCCCACTTCCCTGATCAAGTACAATACAATGTTTTCAACATGTGAAAGGCTTCAGTCATTCACACGAGTTACCTCCATTTCACCCAACAATACAGTCAATGTGAGTGTGCTAAGTGCTTCAACTATAGTAGCACTTGAGGGCAACTGATTTGTGTGTGTGTGTCTGTGTGTGTGTGTGCATGCGCGTGCACGTGTGCGTATGTGTGTGTGTGTGTGTGTGTGTGTGTGTGTGTGTGTGTGTACATGCATGCGTGTATGCGTACATATGTGTATATGTGTGTGTGTCTGTGTGTGTGTGTGTGTGTGTGTGTGTGTGTGTGTGTGTGTGTGTGTGTGTGTGTGTGTGTGTGTGTGCATGAGTGCGTGTGGGTGATGATACTTGTACAGATTATTATGATACATTGTATTACCTGTAGTGCAAACGTATTCAACGTACATATATCATAAATCACTGGCACGCTTGCCCACACACACGCACGCACGCTCTGTATAAGGTAAGGTACCCAAATTTCGTAAAGCCCCTTAATTCGTGCATAACCGTCAAAAAGCATTTCAACTTGTCTTGAGTGGGTCAGATTACTTTCTTTAGAATGCGCAGCCAAAGGTATTTGTGAATTCGACAGTGCCTAAGTATTCTAACCCACTCAATTCAAGTTGAAATACTTTTTTGACAGCTATGCACGAATTAAGGGGCTTTACGAAATTTGGGTCCTTTACCTTACGTGTTGAGTAGACCGGACATGTAACAATACCACACCTCTGACCTCGAGTAATAAGAGCCTTATTACTTTGAAAACTTTCCGCGAACAGCAACGTTCGTGCGTTAAGAAAAGATGGGGGGCGCAGACTTACCTTCGATCTTGAACTGATTGAGCGGCTCCACCGGTTCCGACGGCTTCGACTTGTAACCATAGAATGTACCGTCCGAATACAGAGTAAACCAACGCGACCTCCAGTTCTTGATGTATTCACCTGAAGACGCAATTAGCAACAATAGCACACACAAACAAGAGAACACACTCACAAAGATTAAAACTAGGAAAGGACAGTAACAAGATTAACAAACAAAATCAAAAACGACAAGCGCTTGCCTCTTTTCGACAGATTTCCTTCTTTGACGATGGTTCCATGGCTGTCAGGTGAAGTGAGAGATGCCATAATCTTCAACGATATCTCTTCCCTCTGATCAAAGGATCCCTTATTTCTCTTCAACGGTACACCTCACGTGATTACATGATGACGTCATGTATCACATGCTGATAATGCATAATGACATTCATTGTATGAGCGTTTATTAAATTCGCCCTGTGCGTTAAAATATCCCAGGACACCTATTATAATGCCCTACAAAATATTTCGTACAAGTAGACAGCCATAGAACCCACATCCGCGGCTTTATATAGGCGCACAAATATAGGGTAGTTGTATGTAAGGTGTGTACAACCTTTGTAGGACCTCACTGTGGTGTGAAGCTAGCTAATACTCCTACAGTAGCCTGCAGCCATGACGAATGACTCCCCTGTTACCTGGTGACCACACAACATATAGTCTGTATGCATTGGTCCTACCACTTCAAGACTGAGTACATACTCCCCTTATCTCTCGTCACATCAAATTTAATGCAGAATAAACAGAGAGCAAACATAGAGTGAAACCTGTCCTAATGACCACCTGTATAGAAGGACCACCTGACTACATAGTCTCGTTCCCAGCCCACCACTTCTGCTTCCAACAACATGGCCGGGCGGAAGTCGGGCTGGGAACGAGACTACTGATTATAGAGGCCATCACTTGCTGGTCCCTTGAGTGGTCTTTATATACAGGTTCACTGTACATACAGTATAACCTGTCTATAACGATCACTCACGGAACCAAGTAATTGTGGTCTCTGTAGACAGGTGGACCTGTATGGAGATGATTTAGTACAACTGAAAGCAAGTCTTAATGCAATTATACGGAAACACACACCACATGACTTATGTCTTGTGAAACTTACAAGGTTTCACACATTTCACAATTTACGAAGGTGTAGATTAGTCCATGTATCCCAGACTGCTATTTCGCCTCATTTATTCAGTGGCGTTCATAATCACTGAGTAAAGGAGGCAAAACAGAGGTCCAGGCTACACGAGACTAGTTTAGGGTAGGCAATGTGTTTATCTGGTGGGCTACATTTAGAAATCTGTCCCATGCAGTGGCCAGGGAGAAGACAGCAATGGTAGCAACACCACG
>CAUJGJ010000444.1:6320617-6323117 GCA_963170055.1 Halisarca cf. caerulea | reverse complement strand
TACACGTACACATGCATACATACACACACGCACACACACACGCGCGCGCACACACACACACACACACACACACACACACACACACACACACACACACACAACATCCCACCTGGAAACAGTCCAATAGTTACAGCAAAGACTAGGAAGACACTAAACCCATATGGAAAAACCTACAGAACAAAACACACAAAAACTCCCATGTCATATGATGTCATATTACATCACAACACATCACACTTCCACTCCCACTAACCTTCTTTAGCACAGTAAAGAATGGGACCTTAGTCTTGCTACTGGGGTCCCCTGCAGACTGAGCTGGTGGGAACAAAGTACACACATATCAGTTTAAGCCGTGTGTGCGCACTGAAACACAGCAAAACCAGTCCTGAAGACTACCTGCATAGAAGGACCACCTGTCTACAGAGACCACTCTGGGCAGGTCTAGGAATCACTAAATCAGTACTGTTGCACCTCTACATAAGGACCACCTGTTTATAGAGACCGAGATTTGCTGGTCCTTTGAGTGGTTTTGTACACAGGTTTCACTGGAGAGTGTGCAATGATGAAATACATACAAGCTCTCAATACTTGAAGGAGGGCTGTGTGTGCAATAGTAATCATGCAGTTTTATAGTCACATTTTTTCACGGATTGAAAGCCATTTGCTAAACTTTACAACTGCCAAAAATTTAGATCAGTCTTTTCTGCAATGGCAAAACATGGCTGTCCACCAATATAAAATGTGAAATTGCTAAAATCCAAGATCTAGGAAAGTTTCACCCCGTGAAAATTAAAGTACACGCATTATTCTGATTCAAGGAACACAAAGAGCACCCCCCCCCCCCCATAATAGGACCACCTGTCTTTAGTGACTGCTACTGGCCAGCCCGGAACCACTGTATCAATACTTTTGCACCTCTACACAGGGACCACCTGTCTATAGAAACCAGAATTTCTTGTTCCCTTGGATAAAAAATAAATCAAGATGGCGGCGACCATGTGGTGGTGAGAAGCGAAAGGATGAAGAGTTATTTTTAGAAATGGTTACCTGGCACACACAATCAGCTATGAGGGAGAGAGGAGAAGCTTGAGAAGTATGAGAAGAGTTTGGAGACTTTGTTGAGAACGATGCGAAATGGCTATTGACGACTTAGAAGATACAGCTGACGGCAAGGACACATACAGCTCAAACTCCCACTCATGCAGTGGCCAGCTGGTGGAGCCCTAGCAGTTGGAGGAGCTACTTCTCTCGGCCCTGCCAGAGCCGAAAGAACGCACTATAGCGTCAGTTTTCAACCGACACTGTAGTCTTTCTCCCAATCGGGAACTCTGTGTCCGGGGTACATAAACCCTGTAGCGGACCCATATTATTGTCACCACATGCATGATTTTTGTTAACTACTTTTGGCAATAATATGATAATTCTATCCAAAATTGCTATGCACAGGCTTCAATGTAGCTGCGCATCCCCAACATGTGTGTACACTGACAGTATGAGCTTCTCTGGACAACATGTACACTGACAGTATGAGCTTCTCTGGACAACATGTACACTGATAGTATGAGCTTCTCTGGACAATATGTGTGTACACTGACAGCATGAGCTTCTCTGGACAATATGTGTACTGACAGCATGAGCTTCGGATTAAGGGATATTCCGGATGTAGGAATATATAGCCTGTTACTAAAATTAACACGTTCTATACTAGGCTACTAAGCACTTGATAATTCGTATGATTTTGTCTACCCTTTGAGGTACTCACTAAGCAAGACCTATTGTATTTTGTACACACATAGAATTTCTACAACTGCACAAGTACTTCACTGCTAGTGAATGTCTAACCTTTTGAGGTACTGTTCTGTTCATTGAATCGATAATACGGCTGTATCCAGGGAAGAGGGGTAGAAGAAATAACACCAAGTGAAGTGTGACTGCACAGTGAAAACAAGATCAATGCAATGTACTGTATGTACATGCATCTGGTGGTGATGTTTGTCATGGATGTGGGCGTGGCCATGATCACTAGTGTGGGTGTGGTGGTCATGATCACTGTGTGGATGTGGTGGTCATGATCACTGTGTGGGTGTGGCCATGATCACTGGTGTGGGTGTAGTGGTAAAGATCACTGAATGGGGTTGGCTGTGATCACTGTTGTGGGCGTGGTGATCATGATCACTGGTATGGGTGTGGTGATCATGATCACTGGTATGGGTGTGGCAATCATGATCACGGGTGTGGGTGTGGTGATTGTGACTATCATTGGTGTGCTAGCCTGATTGCAAGATCAAAATGATTACTTCATTCAGAGTCCGAAAGTCTGACATGTTAAACAACATGCAATAAAGCACACATGCACACACACACACACACACACACACACACACACACACACACACACACACACACACACACACAAACACACACACACACACACACACACACACACTCACACACACACACACACACACACCACACACACACACACACACACACACACACA
>CAUJGJ010000444.1:6243117-6315617 GCA_963170055.1 Halisarca cf. caerulea | reverse complement strand
AAAAAAACATACATGTACATACATACGTACTTTGATTGCAGAAAAATGTTGGCAAATGTAGCAAGAACATTTGGGATGAAACTAGCAACTGCGAAATAGCTCTCAAAATTCTGGTAACTTCCATGGAACTTGACAGCAAAATACTAACAGGGAAAATGAAATAAAAGGCAAAGCAATACACACACACACACACACACACACACACACACACACACACACCACACACACGCGCGCGCACACACACACACACATATACACACTCACAAATATATAACGAAACTATTACATACACACATACGTATATGCACAGGGCATGCGCACCTGGGACAGCTACTACAGCTATGGCTGTACTACTTTTTGCCGCAAACTCACCTTATAATTACAAAAAAGGCTTAAGGATCATGGTTATTGAGGACAGCAAAGGCATAAAGCCTCCACAAACTTCTATCTATTTATTATAACAGTACCTATAATCCTTTCAAACTATTTCGCTCAGCACTAGCCACAAGACAAAGGGGTTCTGAATCCTACCAGCAAAGTAAACTTACAGAACTGGCTGTGATAAACATGTTCCAAGGAAGCAGTGACCCCAAGCCCATTAACATCATGATCCAGTACACCAGCCTCAGTCTGAAGAGCAAAGTGCAAGAAGCAATAACACATACATACGCATGTACGTACGTACGTATACATGTACATGATGTGTAAAAATCAATGTACAGTATCTGTTTAGAACACTGTGTGTTAAATATGTACACAAACACTCACCCACTATCACACATAAATACACACCACAATTAGGAACATCACATGGTAGATGCATACCATATTTATGATCATCACAGGAAATATCAGACAATGAAATAAGGAACATACAGCATTTGAAACTAGGGACTGTACAGCCTACACGTGCAACCAACATCAGTTACAGCCACACAGCTAAGATCAGCTGAGACCATCTGAGACCATCTGAGACTTAGTCTCGTGTAGTCAGACCGCTTTCCCCAGAAAGGGTCTGGCTACGCGAGACTATCTGAGACTAGCTGAGATCAGCTGAGACTAGCTGAGATCAGCTGAGATACGTACTGCATATTGAGATGGAGGGCCTAACAGATATAATGAAACCCTAGCAACTTAACATCTTTCGGATCAAAGTAATGCTCAGTTTAGTCGGGCTCCACATTGCTGAGGTTCCGCCCATGAGGCTATGACAACCAGGACGTAAAAGAGTACATACAGGCTATGGGGGACTCCAGATCACAAAGGCTCGGGTTTGGAGAGATTTCACTGTACTGTGCTGCATAGAGCATAGGGACTAGCAGACTATGAAACACCTTAAATTCTGAATCTCAACAGACAGCAGAACTATGTGGAAAAAAATAGTACAATCATTTGCGGTTGGTTAGTCTGTGGATAGGAATCTCATGACTACAAACGCAGCAACGAACAACAGTAAATCCACAACACTTAAAACATACAGGCTTACTTTGGGCCTAGGAATAAATACAGATGCATGGATCTATACTTGAAGCATTTGTACGTAGTGTAAGGCACTGAGTATAGAGCTTTGATGTACCATAGATCTATGGATGTGCTAGGGATCTAACAGTTGGCCGATCGGTCGAACTCACTTATCTTTTGGCTTTGCAGTAGATACTCCCTGCAAGAGAGGCGCAGAACCTCCGTTTACGGTCATTGAATCACTTGTGTCCTCGTCGTCAGAAGGCGTATCCATGCTGTCAGTTTCGCCGATTCGGTTAATGGCCAGACTAGCCGCCATTTTCAATATATCACATGATTTAGAGTCACGTGTTCCACAGCTGCTGCTTTCTCTCTCTACGTACAGCTCAAATGAAGCGCAACTTCAGAATTCTTTACTGGTGTCTATTTTGGTTTAGTTTTTGTCATAGTTTTCAGTTTTTGAGGTTCTACATGAATTCAGAGTCTAGAGTCTATATATATTTAGTTACTTTGGTTAGCAATTAGCTGCCACTTTGTGGAGCGGCCACTCGACTCAATGTGCGTCTTCTGAAAGAGTTTAAATTCTGACTATATGGCGCTTTCCTGTGGGAGAATCTTCCTTCGCAGGATGTAAGACTTCTTCTGGTACAGCAAAATGAAGGATCATCCGGCATTATTATGATCATATTTTAGTGCTGTCAAGATGGCGGATATCGCTAAGAGCAGAGCTAAAGTCAAGGCCAAAGGAAGCCAACAAAATCAACCAACGACAACACCACCTTACCTAAATTCCCAATTTGTGAAGATCCAGTGAAGAATGTGAGTGAAAAATATGCTGGAGAGGATTCTATCTTCTACGAAGGTGCGTGCATACAAATCATGGCTACGTTGACGTTGTGCAGGGCTTTCAAAAGCCAACTTGGAAGCTATCGGGAGTTTGCCTTCACCATCACCCTATTACTCCCCCCACTGTTGTATCATGTCTCTCACAAGTGAGCTGAGGTGAAATCGCAGCTTTCCCAACTAACGTCTGAATTCAGGAAATTTGAACAGCCCAGCAACCATCCAGTGCAGTCATTACATCATCACCTTCCACTGTCAACACGCCTTCATCGCCTAATGTTGTCCTAAACAAGACCCAATTCTTTTCCAGTAATCTATTTAAACAAGGATCGCAAATTCAACCTTGTTTTCTATGGAATAGCTGAAAGTCCTGAAGTGACTAATCGCCTCAACCGAGTAGCTAATGACATATCAAATTTAATGTCTGTTTTCAAAACTGTCAATCCAGATTTTCCTGAAAATCCCATTCAGGATTGTGCAAGGCGTGAGCCTCTTCTAGTCAAATTTGTTTGTGTTATTGATGTCAACCACTCTTGCTAATAGAAAGAAATTATAGCTGCACTTTAAGGGGTCCCTATCAAGCCACATCTCTCCCCTTTCCAGCATAAGATTGAGGGTGTTCTACTGAAGAAATGCCAATCTTTAATTGATTCTGTAGTTACATCAAACAGAATTAGAACTGACATCAAAAATGCTTCACTTTATCTAGACAACCTGCTACACGGAGAAGCTCTAAACAGATCCTTTGTCTGCATTACCGGCAGTACATCTAACACTGCATCTTCTGATTCAGATGATGAGCAACTGGCTTCAGCAGCTCAGTCCCACTTGCCTGCCTCCACTTCACCAAGGCCATCAAGTTGCAATCCCAGCTCTTTAAACCCCTAACACATCCTCCCCAAATCCGTCTTCTTCTAATCATACCTCCAGCAGACATACTGTACGTCAGACTACTATACTTCAAACTCAGCCCACAATCAATATTGATTTGCAACAAGCTCCCTAGATTTTATCCTCTGGAATTCACATAGTATTAAAAACAAACTATCTTTCAATCTTTCATTTGTTCAAAATCCCTTGATATAGTCTGTCAACATGGCTGGTATCTGACATCCAGAATAATGAAATTTGCCATATGGTTGCAGCATCTTCAGACATGATCACTTATCTCATGGTGGTGGAATATTAATTGCCATCTCCAATACCACTCCTTCCAGACAGATACTATGCCCTTCTGACATCGAATCAATTGCCATCATTGAAATATTACTATCAAATCCATTACTAATCATCTGCATCTACATCTCACCGAACAGTCCCTCTTCAGTTATGGCATCTATGATTAATTAATATCAACAATCTAGCAACTACTTATATATATATATATATATATATATATATATAGCTCTCACAATCTGATTGTTACAGGTGACCTCAATCACCCTGATATTGATTTGTCTTTACTAACTGGTAGCTCTGATATTGATCTATCTCGTAGGAAAACATTTTCTGCTGGATTTGAATTTCACACATCTGGTCTACAGAGTGAAGTAATTCTACTTCACTCGAAACCTCCAGTAGTAGACTACGATTAATTTAATGACTACGTGTCGAGTTCCATTTATTACGCCTAATTTGGTCGTTTGCGATTGTATCAACACGTGCACCTGCAATTACGTGTTTGTCATCGTATCCCACTCGTATACATGGGCGATTGTCCAATTTCCTACAGGAAGTGCAAGATCTGATAGGAGAGCTTCTTGAATTTGTACATTTTAGTTCATATTAACATGCTAATGAATATTTATGGAGAAATCTCTCGTTAAATGTGTAATTCATACTACAAAGTCATTCTAGAAAGTTTCAAGACTGTAAGTAAAAGGAGAAATGAATAAAGCGTAATAAATAAAAGTACTATTGCAAGTATAAACACGAGAGCTACGTTATTTAATTAGTGTTACGTCATCACTGGAAGAAACAGCTCATGAATTGGTTGCCCATTCTTGTGTCTGGGTAAGACAAGCTCGGGCAGGACAGCTGAATTGTAAAACCGGACCAGGTTTGCTTTGCTCTCTTCCCAAAACGCAGGATCGAATGCAATTTTCTCCACAGATATACCTGCTGGAGACCAAATTACGAAGTGGCACCAAGAAGGTCTGGTGATGGCGAGTATTCCTTGAACCTGATACCAGTAATCGTGGCTTCTTTTGAGTTGAACTTCGTCATTCAAGCTAACTTTACAGCAAAATGTTTTGATGGTCTTTGAAGCTTCGAGCGGAGAGATAGCATCCTTGGCAAGCGTGTGCGGGCATTTTATTTCAAGTATGCCAAGAGAATCTGGCATCCCAGGAAGATGCACAAGACCGTCAGGGCTGCAAGCAAGGCAATAGTCATCTGGATCAACCACGAGTCCTGAAGCAGTAATTTCTATCACGTGTTGACCATTACGCTTGAGAAAATCAACGTATGCAGCTATAGCTTCCTCTTCGTGTTGAAGACCCCATTGTGTGACTACTGTGCTAAAACCTTTCCCATACAGCAAGGTCTCCACCAAATTTCCAACAGGAGTGGATTCACGGCGCTAGGCTATCTTTACGAAGTTGGAGGCTGTCACCCGAAGACGTCGTTGCTGGTGCCAAAGACTATCTTCGGACTGCTTCCTGGTGTTCGCTTTGACATAGTTCGCGTCTTCCAAGGATATCTCCACTTCTCGCTGGTAGAATTCTTTACGAAGGCGCTCGAGTTCTTCACTGGGCGGGTCAGGCTGTTGTGAGTCAAGGCCATAGTGGTGCTGAGTTCTCACTGTGGTGTTTTTGGCTGCTTTCCAGCGTGTCTTGTACTCGTGAGTCTGCTTTCGAGAGTGGTTCTCTGTGAGTTGCTTCTCCTTTGCTGCCATGTAGTGGGACATTACTGTTCCTGGGGTTTCATCAGTTACATTTTGCAAAAGGGAAAGAGACCATTGTGGCCCATGTTGGATGCGTAGACCAGCTGCCATACACCTATGTTGGAATGCGCCCCCTTGGATACGGTTATACTGCTTTCCACCATCAAAGCAGCAGCATATAGACATATAGCATTCAGCTAAGTTGCTAGTATCATTGGATACTAACTGTGATGCAAGCATGACAATGCAATCTCCACAACTCGTCACTTTGCTGAATAGCCCTGATGGCAGCTTGTCAAGTGAAGTACTGCCTCCTCTCCTTGCATCATTGACATCTGATGGAGTGTCAAGTGGCTCTACCTCTTCCTCAAGAATGCTGTCCAACTGCTGAGTAAATGTAATGGTACCTGACTGAGGTGGTTCTTCAGATGCTGAAGGTTCGTCATCCTGTTAGGAGGAGGGTTCGTTGTCCTGTTGGGAGGAAGGTTCGTTGTCCTGCTGGGAGGGATTTGCAGTTACTGTATTGTAACTACAGAATTGTGGATTACATGTATATTTGCTGTGGTCGCCGAACACATGAAAAGGACCATCACAGAGATCTTGACAAAGCTAAATGACATTTTGAGTGGTGGCATCCATTTTAATTGCCATGCGAGCACCAATGGTCAGGCGTTGAATTGCTTTCTTTGTCAATCCCCCCTTTCTTTGGCGAGTTGTTCAAGCTGACTTCTGTATGATTTGCAGGCATGATTGGCACATTCTATCTTGTTAACAAATGTTCCATAACTAACAGATTGGCGAATTGTGGCCATGACAGAACTATCTCCATCACCAGTAACGGACATGTAGTGCAGACCATACATGCTCTCTGAGATACTGAAGCCTTCATTGATGATATCACTCTCCATGGTAGCTGAACTTCCATCCCAGTTCTTGTAACGGGTGTGATTGGAGACTGGGGCTGTTTTGTTTGTGGCAACTGTACACACAGAACAGACTTTATTGTACACGCCGAGGTGGAGTAGTTTTCTTGTGTAGTGTCCAAAGATTACTTCAACGCCACTCCTTGCATTGTAAGAGTGTTTGTGGCTTCGTTTTGACCACCCACCATCTACAACTACAGTAATTGCTGGAATGCCTTGGTGGAATCTGTTAATGGCAATGGCATGGTCTCACTCTTCAACAGCTACAGTTTCCGTTGATGTTGCAAGTAGTACTGCCATTTCTTTGCCAAGCAACAATTCTGTTGCTGAAAACATTCCCCTTTGCATACCAGGTACATCTAAACGGGCCAAGGTAGTGTTGAGCCTTGTCAAGCCTCCACCTGTTGCCATCTGTGCAAGGACAGCACCAAGATTGACAGACCACTGTTTTCCATTTTGTGTGGTAACTCTTGGCAATGTACTAATGGAGAAGATTTGGTTGCATTTACTGCAAATAGTTCTGAACACTATGGCTAGACCGGAATGCATGCTTTCTCCCTCCAATATGCAAGTGCCACTGCATTGCGCACTGTGTGGCGTTAGCATTTTTATACCTCTCTGAATTTTATCAATGTTGACAATGTGTGAACCACTCATGCTGTGGGCAAGGTAACTCCTAGATGGTGCTGTTTCAGGATGCTTGTTCTCTTTGTTGACTCTAGCCCAGTTGGCCTTCCTTGCAGCATTTAGTTTCTTTGAACTTCTGTAATGTGCTCTTCCAGCCCATTTGTATGAAGCTTTACGTCTCTTAGCTACAGGTACTTCATTCTAAGAGTGTTGAAGTATAGGTATTTTGTTATATTGTGAAGTTTGTATACATACCTGAGAAGAATTGCTTCTTTTCGAGTTCACTGGTTTCAAGCTCAGTTCATTTTTGCTCATTTTGGGCAGTTTCAGAGAACAGTAATACTGCGTATATGACTTGAAAAGACAACGTCCACAATGATATACAAAAACGGCGATTTTTGTACTCTATTTTCCCACTCTAGAAGATTTACACACTTCTGGAAAATTCTAGGAACACAGCACTAGGATATTTCATAATAGTAGCTGCTTTCTGCCGCTAAAATTGGCCACAACCCAGCGCTGCGGCTCCTTCCTGTGTGGACATTTCCCTTCTGTTGCCTCGCGTTCTTGTGCACGTCATGCTTATGAATATAATTAGAAGTTAATGAATACTATGAATAATTTCGTTCAATAACTAGGTGCACCCTTAAGAAAGAGCAAAGAACCATCAGCACCTTTTTTCTGTTTTAAAAGAGGACGATTGTCACGAAGTACACGGTTGTCACACAAATGGACCAAAATTATTCAACTGGCTCCCGGGATCCACCTGGACTCATCCACCAGCTGTGAGGATACCAATGTCCGGTCACTACCAGTATCTACCAACATCTACACTCATGTATCATCCAATTTCCCATACTTTATGTACTTGACACTATCTGGATTCCACTCTACTTCAGAGCATACCATCATTGTAGGTGTTTGCTGTCACCTTTGACTCAGGACGTGAGGGACAGTTGTACATCAGATGACCATAACACCCGCACTGATAGCACTTCTTATCTCCCCTAGTGTTGGTAACCACCTGCCGACCACCTTCACTCATACTACCATTACCACTGAAGCCACTCCTGCTACCACTACCACCATAGCCATTCCTGCTACCACTACCATCAAAACTACTCTTGATGCCATTACCACCAGCAACTCTACCTCCCTTCCCATTACTGCTACTACCCTTCTGGCGAGACTCACTCTTCCACACACTAAAACCCCGACCTTCACCGCTCTCTACACCACTCACTGCGCCTTTCCTTGAAAGTGCATAATCATCAGCCAACTCTGCCATCCTCCCCAGACTATCAGGCTTCCTATCTTTGACCCACACAGCCATACCCTCTGGTAGGACTGCGTAATATTGCTCAGCTACCATAAGGTCTTCGATGCCCAGCCCTTGGTTGCTGCTCCATCATCGGAAGTTCTCCTGCAGGCACGTCATGAGCTCGCAATGGGTTACTCCTAGACATTTCCTCTCACTGCGGAACTTCCGGCGTTGACTCTCCTCATTCGCCTCGTATCATCTCAAGATGCCGTCCTTCATCTTCTTGTAGTCGTTTGCGTCGTCCTGATGAAGTGCTGCGTAGGCCGCCATGGCCTTTCCTGTCAGGATCCCTGCCAGTTGCATCGCCCACATTTCTTCTGGCCACTTCTGTTGTTTGGCAATATGTTCAAAGACGGCTAGGAGTGTTCGATGTCGTCCTCTGGTATGAGTTTCTGTAGCAACGGCTTCGAAGCCTTGGGAACAGCTACTGCTTCCGACGCAGATCGTTGTTGCTGTCGCAAAGCGGCGATCTCCTTGCGATGAGTCTCAAAATTGAGCTTCTGTTGCTCCAGGATTCCCATGATAAGGGCCCGCTGGTCTTCGTGCTGCTTTTGTTGATGTTTCAATAGTTCCAACGTGTTGGTCTGTGCCTCCGTCTCGGACATATGTCTCCAGTCTCTTTGGGAGTTATTCGTAAAGGAATTCTTCGTTCAATCCCACCGCTGCCACCAAAATGTCACGAAGTACACGGTTGTCACGCAAATGGACCAAAATTATTCAACTGGCTCCAACTCGAGCCTATACCATACACTGAACCACACAGGTTACAAAGGCAACAACTAACTACTTGCTTAGGTGGTACATTAATATAAAGTAAGTATGGTACAAAGATAGGTCATCAAAAGGAAGGGATTGGCAAGGGTCAGAATGACTTTCTCTCCAAGACCGTATTCTGTCGTTTCGCTGGCCCCGGTTGTATCCATCTCCTGGAGGATTTTGCCGTGCGTATTCATTAGTTTCACTTGCAATTAAATTACATGTATCCTCTCCGAACACGAGATGAAAAAATTCAAGTGCGATTGCATCACTTGGTAGCATTATCGTTGGTCCAATTTGCAAGTTTAATGTACACGGATTGAAGGGCATTGCACTGCATTCACTAGGTTGTGAACAGGTTTCAGTCCCTGTTGCGGCAGTTTCAACTTGCAAAGTATCGTCATCCATGTGAGGAAGGGAGATAGTTGGCATTATGGCATGTAAACACTCATTAGTCTCAAGGCGGGAGATGGAATCAGACTCCAACACGGTTGTTGTCTCTGTGTCATCAACTTCTGTTGTTTCAGGAGTACCAGTTAGTAGATCCGGAAGTTGATGGACAGTATTTGACACTTCTTGTTCAATCTCTGTATTGTATAACATAGTATGTAGCTAGGTAATTTTTGCAATGTGTATTATATAATATTGATTCAATTTTTTGGCACTCACCATTGCTATCATCTATATTGTCCTGTGCAATGGTTAGTGGGTCCATCAGATCGCTATAATCTAATTCCTCAAGTTCATCTTCCCCTTCTGAGTCAAACCAATCACTGTTGTCGTTTGTACAGACATCTAGAGCTGTTTGAAGGCTAACCCGCTATTCAAGCCCCAGTCCCTATTTGAGCCTGACTTCTATACAAGCCCTGGCTTCTATTCGAACAAATACGGTACTTCCTTTCATGTCTACGAATAGCAGAAAGCAGTGCGTGCTGTGTTGCAGGGGTGTACTCCTTTCCATCAGTGGCCCCAGTGGTAGCAACAGAAGTAACAACTGTTCTTATTGCTTCATACTTTTCAAAGAGACCACATGCTGGTTCCTACATTAGACCCTGGTCACAGTACATCTAATTTGACACAACCTTCATGATTACGTTGTGATTTTGTGGTCACACTAAATCCCCTCATCCACTTTATGGAGACTTCACTCACTTGACTTTGTGAGGACTCTAACTACAGCTGTCCTGTTTAGAGGGACTTTGTAGACTCTTCAGTCTCAATGGTGTTGGAGGGTGGTGATACCCTCAGAGTATTTTAGTACTATGAAAATATTCTGTCATGCCTCCTGTAAACAATGGAACAAGTGGTCCAAAGCTGTTCTCTTAGTCTGATACATTGTTGATCTCAACTTATATCAGCTGCTTTCCAGACATGCTCAATCAGATTTAAGTCCAGTGATTGTGGAGGCCTTTCCAGAACTTCTTCTCTCGATTCCTGTAGGAAGTTCATGGTCCGCTTGGTAGTGTGAATCGGGGCGTTGTCTTGCTGGAATACCTTCTGTTCTTCTGGAAACACCTCAAGGAAAGTTATGAGGTTTTCCTTGAGTACCTCTATGTAGTCCACAGCTTTCATACAATGATCGATTCTTACAAGATTAAAACCTTTCAAAAATGCACCATCACATAGCCACTGCTGTGTTTTACCGTCTGCTGGATACATTTCAGGTTGAGAGCTTTCCCACCACTTCTCCAAACATATGTTCAACTATCACTCTTTGTAGAGCTTAAACTTTGATTTGTCAGAAAACACAATTCAGCTTCTGTCTTCAATTGTCCTATTCTGCCATTGAATGATGTCGGATAAGGGAAAAGTGGTCCTCACAGGTCAGTGACTAGCGGCAGATCCCCATAGGGGTTCAGGCCACCAGCTTGGCAGCTGTAAGATGCGTCCTCAATATCTGTACAGTGGAATACAGCATAGAGCACTGCATCCTGTGACGCTTTCCCATACTTTGGTCTGAGCTGACCTTCCACAAAATAGGTTATTTCAGTTTTTATGACTACATGCAAAAGTGTTCCTCAAACTTTGAGGTGTCATAACTTGATTAGTTGCTGGTGAAATTACTTAATTAGTACCGTATATCTTCTAAGAATTTGTCATGTGATAAAATATATTTGGTCCTTCACAGTTCCATCCTTTTGGAATTTCTGCACCACTTTCTGCATATCAGTGTGACTGCAACAAAGTTTAGAAGGAGTACGGCATTGAGAAACACCCTGTTTGAAGAAGACAAATAACACACTCTCTGTCTTTCAGGCTCAGTTTCACCATCCTTGCCTCTACATATTTCATAACAACTAATCTCAACTGATCCCCACTTCAGGTGTAATCTCTTTCATTTGTGTGTGTAAGAAAAGTATTTAACTCAATTTTCACAATGCAACTTAGCGTAAAATGATGACGACGCCCTTTTAAAATATTGCACAAATGGCAACTTTCTTTGAATGCCACATATGTGATGTATTTGTTGTGGCATTGGCATCAAGGAAATTGCATCTGGGTTTGATCTATCACGTTGAAAGGGCTTGTAATATGCTGCATTATGCTCAGGGTACCTTAACAACCAGATGCTTTGCTACACAGACAGTTTAATAACCACGCCTACCTGGTGGAATCACCCATAACGAAGAGAGGATAATTCTTTACAGCTGGAACACCAATGGTGCTTTTTAGCTGGCAGAAGGTTGGGATACGTGGTATACCCAGCACTATATTTGCCCAACAGCCAAATACCTAATATTCCTTTACAGCCTGAACACTAGAATGATGTCATTCTATGGTCTCTATACCCGGGCTTATGACAACACTTGGAAACAAAACATTATCCATGCAATTATGCCACATGATCAATCAACTTTGAAATTGGTCTGATAAAATGTCCCGATGGAAATGGGCAGCTGTTTCTACTTATAAAGAAGGTTCTCTACCAAACAAGCAGGCCCCAAACAGCACATGCACAAACGACGGGAAAAAGTTCTTTGACCATAATGGACACATCATCCCATCCAAGTGGCCAGGCAACTTGCAACATTTCTCTCCCTACACTGCTCCACAACCCCAGTGCCCCGAAGCATCTGATGTGAAAACCAATGAAGACCTGGTGGAACCAGTCAACTCGGCAAGGGAATGGTCGTTAGATTCAGGGAAAAAACAGGACCACCAAGCTAAATAGGAACGGCAACCCTGGTTTACCCCTAAATGAAAATAACTCTTCTTCACTGAGCCTAATAAGTAGTACAAACAATGCAGAAAAACTCTTCCCTGAGAAACTACCATACAAGCATGATTCAACTTGCCTACCAACTGCTCAAGCTCTTTCTTAGGGCAAGACTTGCGAACCGCCCATTCTTCAAACAGTGCCACCAGAGCCAACGATTTCTGATGAGGCAGTCTGATTTCTATCGCATGAGAATCTAAAACAAATGAGGGATGCAGAAGGTCCCTCCTTTTATCCTCGGCTAGAGGAATCCTGAGCTCAGCACAAGTCGATGTCAAAGTTGTTAAAAGAGACTGGCAGCCAGTCAACCCAGCAGGCCCCATCACTAAAAAATAATGCAGGTAGTGGAGGATTGCTGCTACTCCCCACCTGCGCACAACCCACTCCAAACCATCAGCATACACATTGAAGATAACCAGAGCTGAAGATAACCTAAATGGAAGCTGTCTGCCCACATACACTTTACCCTTCCAAGACATGCCTAGCAGGAACCGGTCAGTGGGATGTACTGGGACAATTCGATAAGCACTAGCCACATCAATCTTGGCCAGTAAAGCCAGTCCTCTTTCCACATTGGAGCATATTACAGGCTGCATCGACCACCGACGAATAAGCCATGCCTGTCAAATTATCATTAATGCCACTGTTGACACTGTACCCATCTGGAAAGGACATATCCACGATTAGACGCCATTTCCCAGCCCTACCAGATTTGGAAATGACACCGTAACGGTTCAGAATGACTGAAGGTACCTCTCCTTTTGTCCAAGGCCAAGAAATGGTCCCATTCTTCAACTCCTTATTGAGGTAGGCTACAACTACCGCTGGAGTAACCAATGCCGACTGGAGGTTGTTCTTTGCGGAATGCACAATACCTCCCCCAAACCCAATGTGAACACCATGACAGATTCCAGACAGCAAGCAGACCACCCAAGACTGGTTAGGATGATCCGACAATGCCAACTCCCAAGCCTGGCCCTTTAAGGGGGAGTGAACTTTCAAGGCTTTAGGTGGAAGCTGAGACTGAGCGTGAGCCATGACTCTGGAAACCTGCTGTAAAGTCACAAAATGACTTACTAAGCATGGTGCTGCTGTCCATCTCTTGGGAACATACTATTGTGCCTAAGGAAGAAATTTTAAAACAAACTGATAACCCAAACCATTACCGGCTTACACCACAATAATAGGAACCATTGTAAAAATTACTGAAATCAGACTCAGACCGCAAATTTAAGAAAGAACGTTACTCGGCTTATATGTGTCCCACCTTGGGACCGACAAAAAAACAACCACCTGGTTTGTAACATGCGACATGCATAACCCACACACAACACATTCCACCACTTCAACTGAATAAAACGACCCCTGCCAATACGCCGCACTACCCTTACCAAGAAATTTTTATCTACCCATCAGCCAAATCCCATCATGCAAATTACAAATCATATTATTAATGTAGTTATAGTATATTACATTGTACATAGATGAACCATAGACATACATGATATCAAAAACATGATCATGTCCACTTAAACCATAAAACACGTGATAAGTGAGCCAGCTCATGGGAATAAAGTGTCCTTACAATAATTGACATAATAAACATGTAGTATATAATGAAAGGGAGCCATCGACAGAGGATAAGACGCAAATTCTCATATGAATGATCTCTCCCTTGGAAAGCCAGAAATCACCAATGATGTAGGGGAGGTGGACCGCTACCAGGTACTGGAGCCATGGGTGGTGGTGGACCTCCATGTGGTGGATGACTGCCTTGCCCTCCATATGACGGCGTTGTAGAAGATGCTGGGCATGAGGATGCCTTATGCCCTGGATGACCACATGAAGAACACACATCGGTCAAAGAATCTGCAGGTGCCAAGTTTTACGATCATGAGTCATATATAATTAATAAAACTGACTAGATCATTATCCCAATATTTTGTCTGGATTATTTAATGCTAAAATTTGACACACACACACACACACCGGCACACACACACATTTTACTACACCACTACACAAAACCATGTATTTCTTACAGTGATCTTTCGAGTCCGTTAGAAAGATTTCCAAGTGATTCGAGTTTCCAGGGCCATAGGTGGCCCACGAGATTTTTAAACTCGAATCACTTGCATTGAAATGCACAATAGAGTAATGCAGTTACCGTATTCTCTCTAAAAATTCGTCACCCCTCCAGCACTATACTTTCGTCATTCAGTGCCATTAGAATGGAACTCACCTAGTTCAATTTACCTGATGAATATTTAAATGTCGAATCTTTAGAGCACACGATGAAGTTTTGGAGAGAAAATCTAGGCTGATCTGTATCGAGAAAATGGCGGTCACAGAACTAAAAGTATCAACTGTCATTAGGGTTTTCATGTTTACAAGGATATTTGGACGCCTATTGTAGACAAAGAATTCTTGTGTCAGCGAGAAGAGGATAATAGGGACCTTAAGATTTTTCGTACGTGTAACGCCTAACCTGTAACCACTACCACAAGTTACGCGTTCATCGAAATTTCGCCAAAAAAGTGCTCAAGATTGTGTTAGCGTGTAACCTGTAGCGTGTAATTAGCGGTTGAAAATGGCGGCCAGTCGAAGGTGAGACGGCAGATAGTAATAGGTCGTTTTTCTTGCTCTCTAAGCTAGTTGGAGCCTATCGTTTCCAGGCGTGATGTGTCAGATATATTGCAAGTCCTTTTGTATGATGATACCGTTGACAGTAGCGACGAGGAGGACTTGTCGATTCTTTTATTGGATGCTATGTACTCTCCCAAGTTCACTGTCGAACGAAAGCGCTTTTCGCTGGATAATCTGAGTGACTTGGAGTGCGAACAGCTTTTCAGGTGTGTGTAGTAAGGTTTTGGGTATTCTAACTTGTTAGGGCTGACATTTACCTGTTCAGGTTTGAGAAAGGAGATCTGGAGCGCCTGTGTAGTGCACTAAACCTAGCGCAATCTTATCGCTGTGGCCAAGGCACTAGAGTTTCAGGATTTGAAGCTCTTCTAATCATGTTGCGTAGGCTGTCCTTCCCAAATCGATGGTGTGATCTTGCCCCTCTGTTTAGAAGACCCGAGCCGGAGCTAAGTGCTATTTTTAATTTGGTACGTTCTTTTTTTAGTTTGTGTTTACAGTGGTTTAAAGGGTGTTAACTTCACTGAATTCTTTTACAGATCATAGATGATGTATTTAGACGTTATAGGCATTTGCTGGAATCACTCAACTTGGTCTGGCTGAACCCAGAGCAGTTCTCCATTGCGATACTTGACAAAGGTGCTGCTCTTCGTCAATGCTGGGGTTTTATTGATGGCACAGTTCGGCCGATTGCTAGACCTTCTCGGAACCAGCGGATTATGTTTAGTGGGCACAAGAGGGTCCATTGCATTAAGTTCCAAGTAGGCAGTCTGTATGTGTACATATTGTACTGTATATGTAATGTTAGTTTACCATTCTCCTTGTAGTCTGTTGTTGCATCCAATGGTCTTATTGCTCACATGTTTGGACCAATTGAGGGTAAACGTCACGATGCATTCATGCTTGGAGCAAGTGGACTGGCCCAGAAGCTTCAGCAATTCAAGCAGCCTAATGGACAGCCCTATGTCATATATGGTGATCCAGCCTATGGCTTATCTAGGAACATCATGGCACCTTTCCGTGGAGCTCATCTTACACAGCAGCAGCAAGATTTTAATCGTTCCATGAGCCAAGTCCGTATAAGTGTGGAGTGGACGTTCGGCAAGATCATGCAGTACTTTTCCTACTTGGACTTCAAGAGGAACACTAAGCTACTACTTCAGCCAGTTGGCAAATACTATTTAGTGGCAGCCATCCTCACCAACTGTCACACATGCCTGCATGGTTCACTGACCAGTACTTTTTTTGGTGTAGATCCTCCTTCTTTGGAAACGTATTTATCCAATGTGTAAACTTATGTACATGTGTTGCTGACCACATATCAGCAAAGTACAAGTAAGTGGAGACTACCGCATAATTGAATATACAATCAAAAAATATAAAACTACTGTTTGTCAAGTAACTTTTTCAGCAAATCCAACATGAGCTTGCGCTCCTCAAACTCCATTTGCATTCTCTTTTCCCTTTCTTCTGCAGCCTGTTTCCTCTCCTCATCCTCCCGATCCATTCTTCTTTTCATTAGGTCTAGCTTCTCCTTTTTTAGCTCCAACTCTTTTGCTCTGAGTCCCGAACTAACTTCAAATTTGCTTTGGAGCATCTCCATTGCCGATAATTTGGAGAGCCTCTTCTTCTTTGCTTTACCTTTGCCTACATAAGTTGAAAAGAGACCACGAACCCTCAGTCTGTGTATTTGCATGTGACAACCATGAATGCATGCTTTCTAACCTTTCCCCTGATCCTCTTCATCAGCACTGTCCTCATCTGACTCGAGTGTGATCATGGATGAGTCAGCTGAAACACCCTCTTTCTGCCGTTTTCTACCTGCAAAATTAGATAACACAAGATTAAATTATTAAAAATTCAGAGCAGGATATGTCATCATGTAGTGATCTCACTTACTGCTCATGGTCTCCATGGCTGAGTTCCTCATTTCCTCAGCTTTCTTTTTATCTTCCAATTCTTTTTTTTTCTTTTCTTTCTTCTCCTGGTTCAAAACAGCCACAACATCACACTGGTAGGAGTATATGTCCTCCAGGAGCTGAGAGAGCTCATCATACTCCTCTTCAGTTCCAGACCTGTACAAAAATGTATAGGCATTTCATAGTAAAACATCATGTGAGATGCAATGCACAAATACTAACCGTTTTAAAGATTTAGAGTCATCTGACTTGTATTTGTCGAGCAGGCGATCCATACGCTCCCTGCATCCTCTTCCCTTCAATTCCACAGTCTTACCTTCTGTGGAAAATGCTGTACTGAGCTTTTCAGCTATTTCCTCCCACTCCTGAGGCTTGTTTGGACGACAAGACATAACTTCACGAGCAAGCGCTACATCGTGCATCAGATCGGGCCACCGAAATTGAGGCATACTTGCATCTACTCTCAAAAACCAGCCGAAAATCACAGCGAGTGTTCAAAAGGCAGTTTTTAGCGATCGGAGATAGAGCAAAGATGTTGCACTACAATTTGGAACTCGCTAAACGTGGGTACGCAGTGGCATTCTTCGGCTAAACTCTGCGGGGATCGTGTACGTGTAGACGCTGGTCTACAGGTGAAAAACGTGTGAACCGAACGTGTGACTTGCGGTTTGTGGTCGTGCACGTGACTTTCTCACAAGTTACAGGTTACGCGTAAGGCAAAAAATGCAAATCTTAATGTCCCTAATGACCACAATACCAACGCTGTAGCTATCATGGAAAACCAAGGTGAGATTCATGGTCATCTTCTGCACAAAATTTCGCATATGTCTTCATTGTTTCTCCTTCACGGCAGAACTGTTTGTGGTAAAGTTACAGGAAAGAGAAGATACAGTACTTCTCATAGAAAACCATCCAGCACAGCGTCAGTCGTTCAGTCAGTCAATCAGCACTCCGTTAGGAGTATTATTTATGGTTTGAACGGCATCATTTCGTGATGTGTAATAAAACGTCACGGTTGTTACGCAATACCAATAGTCGAGGAAGAAAGAAATGGTGTATTCAAACCACGATATGCACAGAAATTATTTTTGATTGCGCAGAATAAACTTCGCATGAACTTCATTGAAGCTTTGAACGATTTTCGCTGAAGCTTTCAGTGAACTTCGCTGAAACTTCGAGGCTACCATATTAAAACTTGTGCGAACTAAACCGAAACTTCGAACGAACTTCACTGAAACTTCAAGCGAACGTCACTAAAACTTTTGAGGAACAAGCAAGACTGCGGAGCTACTGCTATTTGCATCCGAGGGATACGTCGCATTTCCAAAGTGATATTCCAAGTAGTTAGAACAGACTCGCCCCAATCCAGCGATTGAAGAAGACGCTTCAAATACCGTATCCGCTCTAAAAATTCGTCACCAACTATTTCACAAATATTTTGTCATATGGTATCATTAGAATGAGAATGAACAACATGGCCGATGCTGACGAAAATATAGAATTTTTCGACGAATCTTTAGAATGTGACGAAACTTTAGAGCGCTTTTCACTCGGCATAATATGCGAATATGGCCTCTTTTGAACTGAAGATCCAAACCGCTCTGCGTGGCTATCACGTTTACCAGGATATCTGGACGCCGGTTCTGGATGAAGAGTTCACTTGTCGACAAGATGCTGACAACAAACACGATAGACACGCTGTGGAAATCACCAGCACAACAGAAGATGAGGTTCACAGTCACCTTCCTCTTGAAATTTCGAAGGTATCTTACTTCTTCTTGGAACATGGTGGCACCATTGCTGGAAAAGTGACAAGTACAAGAAGATATTGCAAAGAACGCGGTGGAATGGAGATACCGTGCGAGTTAACGTATTGTGGAAAGAGAAAGCATATTCGCAAACTGAAAAGATACTTCGAGGAGCAGCAGCTTTCATGCATTGAGATTATTAACTGAATGAAAATGCTATAGTTTCACATTATTAAGTATACAGTATTACTATGTAGACAGTGTCTTTGGTATAATAATAATATTATGTAGCTTAACACAACCAATACAAATCAAGTCTAGCTGACAAGTTACTAAGTTATATTGTCTATGGTTCAAGTTCACTTTCATCAGTAGAACTGCCCTCCGAATCATTGGTATCACTGCCGGTACCACTGGCAAAAATGTCCCCTTCTTCTTCAGATGAATACGCAGCTGGACCATACGGTATATGGAAATTCGGCAACTCTTTTGCATAGCGGATGATGCCATTCTCTGAGCCATCAAGAAGGTTGCTTATGCCACATACCTTGAAAGATTTTCTAACACACTCAGCTCGTGTATTGAGCACAGAATTTGCCTGCACAATCCAACTGACTATGTCAGTCTTCGATGGCGAAGGTATAGACAGTGAGCAAGATTGGTCAGTTGCTTGGAGCATGTATTCTTCCCACTGTCCTCGGACCATATCCTTGATGGGGCGATTCAAGCATACGTCTACTGGTTGCACTTTGCTGGTACAACCACCACCTGGTATGACAACGGTCGTGACATTGGCGTTGTTCAAGGCAGTACTCACATCCTCCATGAGGTGACCTCGAAAGCTGTCGAAGATAAGCAAACAATGCTTACGCTTGGTGTACTTCACAAGGACCTCCTTGATCCACGTACACATGAGCCTGTTATCCATCCATGCGTTTTGTTGGTGTGCAATGCAAACTTCCTTGCTGCTATATTGGATATTCTTGATGGACTTTGATGTTTTCCCCTTGACGATCACCATAGGCTTCAGCATTTTGCCATCGGAAGCACAGGCAACAACAAAAGTAACACGCTTCTTCCCACCGCTGGTTCCTCTCACGCGAACCTCCCTAGCACCTTTCTGGTGCACTGTTCTTGCTCCTTGAGAGTCAAAAAATATTGGAGTTTCATCCATATTGATTATCAAGTCGTTTGGAAAATCATGGCGTTTCCTCAAGGCCTGAACACTGCTCATGAATTCTTCCAGCTTCTTCTCCAAATCACCCGGTAACTTTTGCTGGATTGAAGTGTGTCTGCGCAATGAAAGGGAATTCCGGGTCATAAATTTTTGAAGCCAACCATCAGATGCTCAAAACTCCGGATTTGTTGGCTGAATCAAGGCCACTGCCTTTTCCTGTATTGCCTTCCTTTGTACAGGCAGTTGCAGATTGCGAGATTCTAATATCCATTGCACCAGTTTGTCTTTTAGTGCAAAGTTGTATGACAGTGGCCGTCCAGAACCCTTCTTTGCATGCTTACCCTTCAGCTTTGAGGCAATTCTTTGTTTTGGCTCACATTCCATACCCTTCCATGACCGGATGGTGGTTCTAGCTATGCCGAAGTACCTAGCAGCTTCAGCATCAGTGTGACCTAACTTGATATACTCCAAAACTTCAAATTTCTTTCCCAGTGTGTAAGTCGTATACACACTTGATCTTTTGCCTTTTGATTTTGCTTGGGTAGTAATAACAGCTGTAGAACCTGTACTTTGCTTCGAAAGATCCTTTGGAAGAGAACAATGCTGGCTTGCTCCAAACGACCGAATATCTTTGCGAGTGGAATGGCTACGAGGCTTAAAAAAATCTGTGATTTTCCGACCTTTCGGCTTGGGTGGGTTCTCTGTATTGCTGTCACACAGGTCTATGACATCCTCTGGTTCACTATGCGAAAATTCGAGCTGATCCAAGAGCTGATCATCCCATTCTGGGGTGCAAAAATAGCCATCTGGCGTACTAGGTTGAGGTGGAGTTGGATCGAAATCAGAATCGCTGCAGTATTCAGCCATCATACGCTCACACGAGCGGAACAAGGTCTTCTTTCAAGATACCGGGCCAGAAAAAGCAGCTGAAGTGCCTTTTGTGACGAACAATGAAGTTCGAAGGTGCAAAACAACCGCGAATCATAGAATCTAAAAAACAAAGCCCTTTGTGACGAATAATTAGATTGCTTCCTGCCGGTGACGAAATTTAGAGTAATGTGACGAAAATTAGAGCGCCTGGTATTCGTCTGGATTAGAGCTAAGAAATACCAGTTGGTTTTGCCTGACGAAAAATTGGAATGACGAATTTTTAGAGCGAATACGGTATTTCAGAAGATGAATCGCCAATGGAGGCGGATGACTCAGACTTTTTTTCTCAAATTTGAAGAGTCTTGAGAGAAAAAGAGAGTGGGTGTTTCAATCTCTTGCGAAACGTCACTGGCAGTCACATGGTCGTTCAATTGTTGCTCGGGCGGTCGGGCAGTCAGTCGGTCACGCGGTCATTGCCCATAAACTGGATGGTTTTCTGTAAGAAATACTGTACTGCAAAGAGAAAGGCAGAATGGAAATTCCTGGCACCGTTTTCTATACTGGTGAATGCAAAAATGTTTTAAAACTGAATAACTAGTTTCAACAACATAATTTTTCCTGCATACGTGATATGCAATTATAACTATTGATCACTATAAGTATTGCAATAATAGTCAACCCATATAGTAGTAAAGTTACAGTTCAGAATCAGTATCCACAGAGTCACTACTGCTTGAATTAAAGATATCTTCTGTATCACTATCAGTGTGAGATCCATACGGGATCTGGAATACTGGCAACTCCTTAGCACATCGGATCAAGTGATTTTCTGAGCCATCCATGTTGTTACTAATGCCACATACTCGGAATGACTTCCTAATGTTGTCACTCTGAGCATGCATTGTAGCATTGGCTTGGACAATCCAGTTTACAATGTCTGTCTATGTTGGAGCAGGTGTATCTGCAGTAGAAGATACACTGGTAGCACGATATAGGTATTCTTCCCATTGTCCTCTAACTATATCTATTATGGGGCGATTGAGGGATACATCAATGGGTTGAACTTTGCTAGTACATCCACCAGGTACAACAATAGTTGATGTGTTTGTTTTCCTCAGTGCTTTAGTAACATCCTCTGTTAAATGCCCACAGAAGGTGTCAAAAACAAGAAGGCAATGCTTGCGTTTCGTGTGCTTAACTCCCTGATCCATTGTTTCATGATGTTCTGGTTCATGCATGCTTTTGGTGATAGGCAATGGAAACATCTTTCTTGCTGTAGTGTATGGATCACTCGCTTTTACCCTTCACGATCACCATTGGCTTGAGCATCTGCCCTGCTGCAGTGCATCCCACAACAATTGTGACACACTTTTTGGGCCGCCGGAAGGCGGTCCTATATTGTTTTTACTTTCACCGGAAGTGTCCGGAACATCCGGAACGATGTCTATCTATCTATATATATATATATATATATATATATATATGTCAACAACATGGCGGACGTGAAGTCGGTACGTAATCTTTCGGCTATATTTCGGTAAAATTCATTCATTTGCTCCTGATTTTATCAGCGAAGAGTCTTTTCGACCAAAAGAGTTATTCGAAGTATTATTTTAGTCAATAACGACGATTTCCAAGCAATTTGAGTTTCCAGGGCCGTAGGCGGCCCACGAGTTTTTTTAAACTCAAATCGCTTGTTACCACCTTTTGTCCCTTGCACAAGTACTTCTCTTTCGCCCTTTCTGGTCACCATCCATGAATTTTGCATGTCAAAGACAATTGGTGTTTCATCCATATTTATGATCAGATGGTCTGAGTTTCTTATAGAGATTGAATCTTACTAAGAAAGTTATGCAATCTGTGTCCAAATGCACACACAAATCAATACACTTTGGAGAGAATAGGATCACGATGAAATTTCTTAATCCCAAAGATCAAGGACAAGGCCTCCTTTTCTAACTGAGCATAGTTACCTTCACTCTTGGTTAGGGAGTGTGAGGTGAAGGCAATCGGACGTTCAGTGCCATCCAGTTCAATGTCAGAGATAACAGCTCCTATTCCATACTGGGAAGCATTGGCAGCTATGGCCCAGTTCACACTACGTTATAAATGACGTCGCCGTTGACGTTGACGTTCGAAAGTGCAATCGTTCAGACCTATTTTAAGCTAGTAAAGGTAAAATGGCTACCACTAACGTTTCTTTTTGGTTGATCAGTGTTTTATCGCTCGCGCAGCCCTTTCCTAGTCGTCGCCGGCTGAGAATTTGTCGTCGATCACTCACCCCTCACTGTATGGGTGGCGTAGTGCCTTTCAGAAGTCGCGGATCGCTATCACAGTTGCTGTCTTGGTTGTCCATGTTAGCGTTTCCTCCTATTCAGCGGATAATTCGCTCTTTTAGAAGACGGAGAAGATTTTGGGCCGCCCCAAGGGAGAAAGGATTTTGGGAGAAAGATGTTTGTGGTTTGTGGAGGAGCATGGGGTCTAGATGGCCTGACTGGGAAGAAAAACAATACCTGCAACACTTCAGAATGACAAAGGACACCTTTTGGTACCTCTGCAATACTTATGGTAGATTTTTCACTAAATCTACCACACAACTGAGAATGCCAATTCGTCCTGAGAAAAGGATTGCAGTTCTCTTACACTGGCTAGCTCATGCTAGCAGCTTTTCAGAATTAGCTGCCCTGTATGCCATTGGCAAATCGACAGTGGCTTCAATTGTTCACGAGGGTATCAGTATTTTTCGAGCTAGATTGGTACCTGCTGCAATTGTATTTCCAACAGGACGTGAGCTGGAACAGGTACTGACCGATTTTGAATCCTTGTGTGGGCTACCTTATTGTGCTGGTGCTTTAGATGGCACATTCATGTCCCTGAAGAAACCAACTGAGTTTGGTGACTCCTACTTCTGTTATAAGAAGTTCATAGCCATTATTGTATTGGCTTGTGTGGATGCAAGAGGGATATTTACCTACATCAATGCAGGCAGGCCAGGTTCAGTAGGAGACTCCTACACGTTTCGACACAGCAGTCTGTTTCAGAAAATTGCAAATGGCGAGTGGCTCTCACATCCCCCAAAAATGCTTGGTGGAGTCAACGTGAAACCGTACATTGTGGCTGATGCAGCTTTTCCATTATCTGCAACTGTCATGAAGTGCTATGATGCCAATCAACCAAGTCAGAGAAGAAGCTTTAATTACAGTTTAATCCGTACACGGCGAGTGGTTGAACAGGCATTTGGCAGACTAAAGGGACGATGGAAGATAATGGATGGCAGGTGCTCCCTCAATGATCCCACGTTTGTACGCCAAGTTGCAGTAGTTTGTTGTGCTCTGCACAACATATGTGAGAGGCATCAGTGCCCCTTTGAGCAAGGCTGGCTGCCAGATGAAAATGCATATGATTGCAGTACAACTCCATCAAGTCAACATGCAACTGCAATCATTGGCTCAGGGGCACAAGTGAGAGACGCACTGGCAGGATTCATACACCGTACAAGACCTGCACCACAGTGATTGAGTAGTACAACATAGGCTAGTGCATGCACTATTGATACAGTGAAGTAACATTTAGTAATACTTTTGATTATAATAGCAGTGTTAATAGAATAGTATAAGACCCAAATGAAAAATCAGTCTTTTTTTTCGAAAAGTTTCTTAAAAAGTTCAGCATGAAACAGCTGGTTCTGCTGCATGAGGTTAGATTGAAACAATGAACTCTGCTGTTGCAAATCCGTTGCAAGCTTTGCCTCAAATTTCATTCTATCTTGTTCAGCTTTTCTCCGGTCTTCCTCCAATTTCTGTTGGAACTCCAGTGTTTCCTTCTGTAGTCTGGACTCATGCTCTTGCTGCCGCACTTGAATTGTCTCCTGTAATTCAGCAAAGGTGATTAAAAATTCTTTTGAAGAGCCGTTACCTGTCTTCCCCTTCCGTTTGCCGACTCTTGCCAATGGGGTCTCATTATCTGTTTTTGACTTCTTAGCTGGTAGCCCTTCATCATCTTCATCCTCTTCTAAATCCACAGTGGTGGATTCTGACAACCTACTTGGGCACCTTGAACTTCCTGGAGTATCTTCATCATTGCCCACCTCTACCTCTTCAATGGCTACTGGAGTGACAGTGGAATCATCCACTGATCCTGGACCTAAGGCTGGATGGTTCTGGAATCTATCATGGAACGTCTTAAAGTTTGGCCAGGCTATTTCAGCAGTTTTTATGTCCATATCCGCATCATCATCGTCGTATGGCTTTCCAGTTTCCCCCTTCTTCTGATAGTTAGTATACATACTCTTGCCCTTCTTCATAATGGTGTCGATTTTGTGGCATACCTCTTTCGCAGTGTATCTTTCAGGCCTATTAAGCTCTTCCTCAATAAATCGATTGAGTTTTGCTGCTGCTTTCTCCTCTTTCTTCTTACGCGTTAACATGTGCCCATCAAATTCCTCTAGAATGTCAGCCCATATGTCGATCAGCTTCCGCTCTGTCTCTGGATCCCATTTCACTCTGACTTTCTTTCCTTTCGTGGCCATTCTGCTCGATTTCCTTTCTCTTCAACAAAAATAATACCTTGCCGTCATTACTGCCGTGGCTTCTATTCCCACGTTGACGGCCACGTGACGATAAGGCCACGTTGACGGTTACGTCAGAAAACGTGATGTGTGAACGACGAAACGTGGACGTACTGCCACCGGCGACGTCAATTCTACCGTAGTGTGAACACGGCCTAAGGCAATATAGGAAGAGCAGGGTTATACTGAGTGAGAACCCTGGCTGAAGCTATCTGAGCCTTGGCGGTCTTAATGTCATATCACGGGCAGTGGTCCACTCAAATTTCTGATTGCATTGCAGTACGCATGTGGGACATGTCTGCACTAATTAGTAGGTGTGAAAAAATGTTCATTTTTACAGCCTTTGTTCTGAACTTGTAGAAGCTTCAGAGCATCAAGCGTTGAGAATGACTAGTTACTATCAACACAACGTTGCTACCCATAGCTCGTCCTCCATTTGCACAAGCAAAATGACGAATCTAATGGTGCCGCCATTCTCGCGGCACATTACATAATCGAGCATATAACCCATTGGCAGCCATTATGGTCATTAACTCCGTTAACCCTTAAACGTTTGCGTTTCCGGTGAAAATCTAGACCCTTAACGTTTGTAAGCCAAATATCTGGCGCAAACTTCAAGCTTTAAAATAGCCAGTATTTCGCTTGTGAAACTTTCTTATATGCTTAGTATGTTGTCGTGGCATACTAGGTAGACTTCATCAGTCCTTGTTTGCACTTATTCAGTCAGTTTTCCATCTTGTCGGCGAAGAAAGACTTCCATAAGCTGAGTCTTGCAATACGTGCGCATTTATAGATATTGTTTTAAGGTTAGAAATGATGCCTAGTGCATAAAAAGCTTTGTACACATTGCATTCTACACAAAGAATACCATTTCTAAACAGAAAAGCGTCTAATGTCCATTTCATGGAGAATACTAAGAACAGTTTATCCGTACTAACTTCAGATACAAACGGAAAACTACCTGATTCATTCTAGAAGATTGTGATTGCTCAAATCCTCTTCATGAGTACCTCCATCCACATTTCAAGTAATGAGAAATGACGTAGAACTAAAATTAGGCGAGAAATCCACTAAAATGTTTCTGATACGCAACATGGGTAGCCATTTTTGGTCCGTAAACTATTGAATTTTTCGTATATCTACTGCCGTTTCTTGTAAATTTTTGTATAATAGCAACTTTTATTAGGCTGTATCTTCTTTTGTACTGATCGCACAAGCTTGATACTATACAAAGTTACATATGTATCCTGTATTAACACACAACTAAAGAATCAATATAATACGACGAAATTGCAAATTACGAACGTTAAGAGGTCGCGCCAGAAAACTGGCTTACAAACGTTTAAGGGTTAATACTTTGTCAAAACTCCATTTAGTGACCCTCATTAGCAATGATCCTACCAACCCTATGATCGTATGGTTTCTTACCGCATATGATGGTGTATTGTATTCTTACCATGCACTACTACCTCTGGCCAGGTTAGGAGATGGTGCAGTTTACCTTGCACTCTAGCATTGAATAATGCTTTGAGCTGGTGGAAGACCAAGGTATGCGGTATTGTAACCTCCATAGAATTTTGCTGCCAAGCCATAAGGGGATGATGTCATATCCATCCTGTTTACCGATTCACATTCTCAACTGATCATGTGCCGGCTGAGTATCAGTAAAATGGCCGGCACCTTACGATACTTAAACTATCCCATATAGCAGAGATGCCATCGCTGAAGGAGGCACTTGTTAGACGTCATCCCCTGGAACTACCCCAGTGCTTTGGTGAATGTACTCACGAGCGCATGTGGGACATGTCCAAAGTTCCACTATTGTGTTAATGGGCTGGAATTTGGGTGTGTGCAAGGCTTCGATAATGTGATATGCACGAGACATTTCATGACGTTTAATTTTAGTGTAGAAGCAAGGGCAATTGCGCTGCTTGATATTTGTTCTACTCTTCGTACATGTGAAAACTTTTATTTACCAAAAGGTAATGTCACTTACATATACGGTATTTTTCATAAAAAACTGGACGACCGGCCTTGACCGCTGTATGTACGGCGACCGACTGCTGTACATCCGTGTTTTAGTATGGCTTCGCCCGCATATCGTACGTTGCTATGTGGCTAAAAATAGTAACAAACACTAGCGCAGGGAAACCTCGAACGAAGGCACCGTACGTACCAGGCAGCAAAATGAGCTTAAGAACAGTTTCAATGATGAGCCCACTGGAAGAATTTTGCATATTGCTGACTGTGAGCCTTCACCACCTTTGCCCAGTCAGCAAGTACAACCATCACCACCATGCCCGTCCTTTGTGTTGTAACACACACCGCAAGACGAACCCTCATCTCCTCCATCACCATTTCCGTTTGATGACATGTGGGATGATCAGATGGTCACTGAACTTGTACAAACCCAACAAGCACAACAACACGAGGAGAGTGCCCCAGTAATGTCAATGCTTAAGCAGTTATTGCAGGGGAAAGAGGCCATACAAAGGGAAAACGCTGCCATATTAAAGAAGATTGAAGCTCTCGAAGTTACAATGCATAGGAACATGGCTACTCCTGTGAGCCCCCCAGTGAATTTTAACCAGCAGGCCATCCCAATACTGTTCATCAAGACTCCTTCACATCATCTAGTGTGTTGTAACCTACATCCAACCCCACCACCGCCAATGGCTCAGCACCTAAACATTGGCTAATGCCAATTCTACAGGCTTGAAGGAGGGCATGAGTTTATAGCAGAGGACATTGACACCAGTGAGCTTATCTCAGTCGAGGATGCAAAGTGGTCATATCGCTGTATGCTGGTAGACAGTAAAATGAGTGCAGTGGCTGTAAAGCTAGCACGTGAAGTATTTCTTGGAGACTCAGTGCTTGAGAGATGCAGTCCTAGGAGGGATGGCAAAGCACCAGCCTTGCCCCCATGAGGTGCTGAACACCTTGAAGATGACCCTCTTTGAAATGTTCCCCTCATACTGATCAATACCGGAGAATTTTGAGCAAAAGTGGATGCTTGCTCAAGAGGCTATTGCTCAGCAATGCAAACAACTGAGAAAGAAGAAGGGTATAAGCCTTCTAGCCTGGAAAGAAGGGTATAAGCCTTCTAGCTTAAATTGGACGTACGTATATCATTGAAAATAGACTACTCGTGAATGTGCACTTTAATTATGCACCGATAGCTAGCAATTACGACTGTGTGCATCTCTTGCCTTTACTCCATTTTGCTTTCATTATTAAGATATTGTACTTACATGTTGGACATAGTGTAGTATACAACCATTAACTTAAACAAGACTTCTAAGTGTTTTTATAGATAAACTATAGCAAACCACAACAAGAGTACTCTAATAATGATATTAATAATAATACTATAGGTAGTAATAATGTCTAAAACCCTGTGGCATGCACATTACACTTTACAACTTCAGGAATGACCTTTTTAAGATGATTAATGTACTTGGTGCATTTGGCAATGTCCACCATCTGCCAAAACTGATGGATTCCATCAATCAAATCATGTTTTGTCTTCAGTTTGACCCTGCGTCGTGTGAATTCTTTGAGTTCGTGCCAGAGGCACTCAATGGGGTTCAGATCAGGTGATTCAGCAGGCGTCTTCCACCAATCTACATCTGCGTCATCATAGTACTCACACGCCAGTCGAGAACAGTGCTTGGGGTCATTGTCCTGTATGAGTTTACAGCCGTCAGGATAGGCATTCCTGATAAAAAGAATGAGGGTTTCTTGCAAACATTTGTGTAAACAATGGAGTGTTCATCCGTCCTTTGAAAATACAGGCCTCTCTTGCTAATGCCTGCCCACACTTGAAGCTTGATTGGGTGCTTCGGCTTGGGCTTGTATCGAGGCTTGCAACCTTTCTTGTACCAGGTAACCCATCTATGATTTTCAAGCTGAACAGTCGTTTCGTCGGTGAACACCAAGTTGTCGAGGTTTATGTCTTCACAATTCTCCTTCGCCCAGTCTAGTCTCTTCTCAACATTTACTTCCTTCACCATTTGACAATACTTGGTTCCTTTGGTGGTCCAGCCAAGTTCTTGTCTCCAACGGTGCAGTGAAGATACGGATACAGAGATGTCCTCCTTCTGGAGTGCTGTCCTGAAATCTTCCAGCGAAAGTTCGTCATCTTTCTCCATGTGACTGTCGACAAGTTTCAAGACCGCTTCTGTTTTCTTCCCAGTCAAACTGCTTCCCGGTTTACGCCCAATACCTCCCTCTTTTGAGTAGTTCTTGATAAATAGCGCAACTCCAGATTTCGAAACAACATGTCCTTCTCTAGCTAACACATCTGCAATTTGCTTATAGCTTTTGCCTTTGTGTCTTAAAAGCAGAATTCGCTGCTTTACTAAGCTTGAAAACACCATCTCGCTCGAGGAACCGTTTCCAACTTCTCGTTGTCAATGACGTACTTTATGATGTAATCGTATTACGCGCCATGTGGTTGTTGTCCGAGCGGTATACGTACGTTGTACGTCTGGTGACCCTACACTGTACGTCCATCGATTGACCGTTGGTTTGACTGCTGTTTGTCCTCCAGTTTTTTATGAAAAGTACTGTAGTTGTGTAAGGTAGCTGGGAAGATCATATTCACGATCAATTGTAGGTATCGTAAGCTGCAGTACTTATGTAATTCACAGTGAAATCGCCCTGCTATTTTTACAGTTGATGGTAGGCTTAAAGTTCGTTTTGAAGGCTTAAACATAGATCGTTCGTCCTGTTTTAAGGTACTCAAGTTAGTAAAATCGACTTTTCTATTTGAATTTAAGATCAAGCAAAGATTACGAACCTTGTTCTTCGATGTCGCCGATCGGGCGCTGAATGTCCAGTTCGCTTTCTTCAATTGCCGATAGTATCGTTTGTTAACTGTCTGTTTTCATTACATAATATTCTTCCTCCACTGAATTTCTCTCGCTTATAACACATCATCATTGCAGAGATCAAACACTTCAAACACTTGGGTAAGGGCAATATGCGGTTACATCACAGCTCATGTCACATGACTATTGTGTGATAATCAACCCTTAGCTAAGCAAATCCTTCTTGCAAAATGCCATGTCGTCAAGTAAATCAGCAGATCAACATAGGAAGCTTCTGAGTGTTTTGTTGTAATCAATATCAAATGCTTCATTTTTTCACTGATGGAGATTTTGATGCCGCAAATTTCCAAAGAGTTATTGCTGGTTATTTTAGTACTTTTTCAGTATTTGTTAATTATCTTGAAAACTGTTTCAGTAAACAAAATCCCCATCAGTAAAATATTGGGTAGACTTATTAGAGACTGTTTAGTCCATATTCTGTGTCTCTAGACCTAAGTTTCGATTTACTTGAGAGGAATAACTGCTCCAATGCAGCTGTTTGGAAAAGCGGGGAGTAGTCAAACGATAGATGAAAAATTTGGGCAAAATACAGATAAATGTGTAGCTAAAATGTGTTCATACAGTCTAAATGTCGTTGTTGGCCATTTCTGATACACACAAGAGAGAAAAAGGGAATGTGTTAGCAACAAAATTGCCAACTTTCGGAAGCCATTCAAGTGCCATAGTGACATATCCCACATGCGAGGACATACCGCCACAAGTTGTGACTGACGAGCCATGAGGAACTACTCCCCCAAACTACTGAACTCATGCAACCACTGATTGACAGAACCAATTAGCAATGATTAGTAATAAACAACACTTGTTAATGAATAACTCTTGAACCAACCAAATAATAAATACTGAATATAAATTAGAACTCAGGATAGAATGGATAAAATGAGTGTATATGGATTGTGGATAATTGAAGTAATACCACCCAATTACTAGTGGAGAGTGTTAGCCAGTGTGGGACTGATGTACGATAACTCCTCTCGAGGTGTACGAAGATAGCTTTGGTATGCAGAGCTTCCCCACCTGCTCAACATTTTGATCTTGGCATCAGAAATGCCAGCCTTCAATGCAGTTGTTGCAGCCCCAATCCGGAAACTGTGCCCGGTGAAATGACCCACTTGCATGCCCAAGGACTGCAGTGCAGACTGTACTTGGACAACCAAGAATGGATGTGAGAGTGGCTGACCAGTGAACCGAATAAACAATGGGCCATTGTTTGAGCCACGGACTGTCAGATAGTCCAGCAGAGCTGACACAGGACATAGGGAGCTTTTCGTGCGGCTTAAAAATATTTGCACCCCCTTTCCAAACTAATCGGTTTTTGAACATTTAATGCTCATGGCTACTGTAGTGACCTTTGGGGGATGAAAGAGGATGATGTCACTAAAAGAAAGTTGCTGGTTGGGATCATAGACCTCCAATGATGAAATGGTGAATTCAGCACACCTCAGAAACCCAAAAAACACAATGCATACTGAAGAGTACCCTCCACCTTTTGAAGGTCCAATCGGGTGTTTCCACCACCAGTAGGGTCCACAAAGCAGGAGGAACGATTGTGGAGCAAGCATGGATGGATGGCACCTGAGAGGACAAGGAAGAGGTTCAATTTCTGGATATGTCATCTGCCAAGGTGTTACAAGCCCCTGAAATGTGAATGGCCTCATAAGAAAATTGGTAATAGGCAGAAAAGAAGGAAAGGCACCGCAACAAGTGCATCACTAAACCGGAGGGTTCCTTGGAAGAACCTTTGGTCAAAACATGCACAACTGACACATTGTCAATGTGGAACTGTACAAGGCCGCAGGACTGGTAACGACCCCATATTGCAGCAGTGATGACCACCGGAACCAGTTCCTTGATCATTATGTTGTGGTCCCCCCACTCCTGGGGCCATTGGCATTGGAGCCACAGTGTGCCCCATACTGTACCACAACCCCAACTGCCAGAGGCATCTGAGAAAACATTAGCAAAGGACACAGCCAGGTGGATTGACGCTGTTCTCCTCAAAGAAGTGAGTTCCTAGCCAAGAACTTTTGAGGCCACCCTTCTGATGCAGAAAAGCTAGAATTAGTAGGCTGAATGAGGCTCAAGGCTTTCTGCTGAATGGCTTTCCTTTGGACAGGAAGCTGCAAGTCACGTGACTAGAGGATCCACTCCAAATTAACCCCTTCACGTGCGGAAGCCACATTAGTGGCTTGAACCCCAGATGTGCGAATTAATTTTTTGGGGGCGATTAACACGATTTTGTATGGATAGTAACTATACATTATAATAGGTACTGTTGTACAGTTTCATCCAGCTAGGATCAGTATAAAACGAGATACAAGCTATAGAAGAATAGAAGATTACAAGATAATACTAAAGATTTATGTGATTATACTACAACAAAAATGGTGTCGTTCATTGACTATGTTAGGTGCTTTATCATTTTGTGTGATAAATACGAAAACAAGGAACAGGACAAAGTGGAACAGGATTCTCCTTCTTGCAGTCGACACATCCAAAGGATACACGCCTTCTTTGATTGTTCTGGCTGCAAACTACGCAAGCGCTTCGCTTGAATTCTGTCTGGAAAATGTCTTTCGTTAAAACGGACGGAGGGGGGTCCTATTTCTGTATGTCCTGGTCGTTTTCTGGAGCAGTGCTGCGACAAGAGCTCTTCAACTAGCTCCAAAAGGAATTCTTTTAGCGATCTATTTTGGATGTTGGCTGTTTCAGAGGCAATAATATATGAATTCACAACGCTGGCATCAAGAAGAAAGAAAAATAGTCGGTGCCACCACTTGTTGGACTTTCGGGAGCAGCTATACGTCTTTCTGCATTGATTTGCAAGGTCTACCCTTCCCATGTATGTGTTGTATAGCTTATTAACTGCTTCTGGGCAAGGTATTGTAACTCTTGTTCCATCCTCGTTCCTCCTCATGATGGTTGTAGTGGCTTGCAAACCGGTGATGGTATTGAGGAGGGACACACACCTGTTGTCTTTCCATACAATACATTGCACTTTGCCGCACTGTGCTGTTTTGGAGTCTCTCCTGCTCATTTCCTTGTTCAGCCCCCGCCATGTTTTTGAATTCTCTTGGCGAATTTCTTCTGTTTGCCCTTGTGGTAGCAATGTAGTGAAAGTTCTTGTCCAGCAATTCTTCAACAAGTGACATGGTCGAAAATAAATTGTCGAAGAAAAGAAAGTATCCTTTTCCTTCAAGTTCCTTAGAAAGAGATTTGACAACCTTCACTCCTAGTAGTGTCTCCACGCTGCCATTCGGATCCTTTCCAGAATAGACCTCACACTGACTCATGAAGCCATTGTGAGGATCGCATCTCAACCATAATTTAAAACCACGTTTGATCGGTTTTTGTGGCATGTATTGATTGAACAGACTGCGACCTTTGAATAGGACCATCGCTTCATCAATTGAAACCTCCTTATGTGGATCGTACATGGCTAAGCTGTTTTTATTTATTTCCTCCAATAATTTACAAAGTTTAAACAGTTTATCTTAACCCTCCTACCCTCCCATACATTGTAATTTTCAACTACAGTACTATCTTTTACAGCCTCAAACACCAACAAGAGACTTCTATTATGCACAAACTATATATCATTCTTTTCTCCATATGATATAGAATCTAATGCTATATTTGAATTCGTTGTAACTATGACGACGCGGTTGCTAGGAGACAAAATGGCCGGAAAACTTTGCGCAAAAATTACTTCCTGTCATTGCGCAATTTTTATTGGCGTTATGCAACATAGTAGCTGTACAAAAAGGGTACCATTGGAAAGCTCTTGGTGTCCTCTACAAAATGATACCAAATGTGGAGCTATTGAAGCAATGAGAACATATATACGTGAGAACAAAAAGATTCACCAAAAGAAGAAACAAAAAGCACTTAAAGGTAACTAAACAGTAAGTTACAGCAATATTATTTTGAAAACACAGATCTCCTCTTCTTGTTTTTCACTCCAGATGGTCTACCCGCCCGTTTTCTAGATGAAATTGTCAAATTTGGCATCCTTGACATCTCTAGTCGCGCTCTTTGTTGGTAGAACCACGATTGTCGCACTGCGCCAAAGGCATGACTGTGCCATTCAGTGTGACAGTCTCTGTCCACTAACTGGCACAAAGGTGGGCAAAAGGGGCAATCAGGACACTTTCTGACAGTTTTCTTTCTACAAATTGCACATTTTCGCCTTTGCTCAAAGCTATAGGGCTTGCTTCCATGCCGTATAGTAAAAGTGTCCCATGGCTGGGCTGTTTGGTTGCTGTGTCTTTTGACTATGGCTAAGACAACACCATCCAAAAAGGTACTCATGGTTGGAATCTTCTTTGCACCGCTTTCTAATAGACGCCACTTGTGGAAGATGAATGCATTGCTTATGCTGATTTCCAGGAGATGGTACCAAAGGGTCTTCCAGTATCGTACTGTTTGACGTAAGACCCGATGGTAGCTGATAAGTTGATCTGACTTATCAACCCCACCCATGAATTGGTTATAACGACGGATAGCAGAAGGGAGAGGGACGTCAACTGCCGAGTGGACACCCATTTGGTCCTTGCTCTTTCGCCTTGCTGTTCCATCGACATGTCCTGGATAGGAGTTTGAAGCAACGGTGACACAATCATTGTCTCTCCAGCATACAAATACTGCAGAAGAACTGCGAATATAGTACCCAGTTCCACGAGGTACATCCCTTCGCTTCAGTACAGAATTTAGCTCTTTTACAGCTTCGGGTACTCCTGTTCTTGAAACACGTAGTGTTCCTGTTGAGCTGATTCCATGTTCCTGCAAAGCAACCATAAGTGTAGGACTTGTGTAAAAATTGTCAAAAAAGATAAGATAGTTTTGGTGATGAAAAGGCATCGTCAAGTCCATTACAACATCATATGCCAAACCGTGGGAAGATGGAGTGGTGGATCTTCTTTTACCTTGGTACAATTCAAAATTACTGGTGAAACCAGTTGGGTCGGCAAGCACCCAAAACTTGAAACCCCACTTAGTGGGTTTGTTTCTAATGTACTGCCGAAAGTGGGTGCGAGATTTAGACTTCACCATGCGCTCATCAACAGAAAGCTCCCGCAATGGTTGGTAGTATTCGAGGCATTTGGCTTTCATCCTGTCATAAAGTGGTCTAATCTTGTTCAATGGATCTCCAGCCAGTTGATCTTCTTCTGCTGGTATCACGATATGTGACAGGCTCTGAGAAAAGGGCCCTTAACGCGCAAACGCGTATTGTTCAGTACACCCACAAATTCGCAAACACGTCATACTTAGACCGAATTTAGTTTATGACATCATAGTGAACTAGGGTCTTTCCCCTACCTGTATACCAAATTTGGTGCGCCTATGTCGTTTCGTTCCCATCGAACAGCCTCCTAGAAACGTCACGGTCCACGCGCTTCTTCGCCGTATAGCGGATTACCGGAAATGTAACGCCGAAAATTTACGAATAGTAAACGGAAACCACAACATTCCAACTGTTTGTGTTACTTAGCAACCATTACAAGTTTACAATTTCACACTTGACAGCTGAATAACACGATCAGGATGGCAGCCACTAACAGAGGAATTGCTAAAACAATAAACTCCATCATGCACTTGTCTTCTGAGGACCAGGAAAGGATGCTGGAGGTGATAGGGGATTTTTTTAGCTATCCTAGCTCTTCTGCACATGATTCTGAAGACAACACTGATGATGAAGAGATGGAAATTGACTTAGGTACATGTGATGCAATGGTGTTTGGTTTTCTCAAGCATACGTATTTCTAAGCCAATGTACACTGCTGGTATTGTGCAAAATTAAGTATTTCATAATACATGTATTAATATTAATAAATAATATTAAATAAATACAATTACGGAATATTATTTTCTATGTTACAGATGTCCCCAGCAATCCAGGTAGTCTTGAGTTACGTGTTGGTGTTGGTGGTAGTCTTGAATCCAGTGGTGTCAGGGATAGTCTTGAGTCCGGTTGTGGTAGTGGTGATCTTGAGTCCAGTGGTGTTGGTGGTGGTAGGAGTGATCTCGAGTTCGGCGATGTTGGTGGTGGTAGGGGTGATCTCGAGTCCGTTGGTGGTGGTGGTAGGCATGATCTTGAATCCAATGGTGTCGGTGGTGGTAGGGATGGTCTTGAGTCCGGTAGTGTTGGTGATGGTAGGGATAGTCTTGAGTCTGGTGGTGATAGTGGTGGTCTTCTGTCCAGTGGTGTTGGTGGTGGTAGGGGTGATCTTGAATCTGGTGGTGGTAGGGATGGTCTTGAGTCTGGTGGTGTTGGTGATGGTAGGGATGGTTTTGAGTCTGGTGGTGATAGTGGTGGTCTTCTGTCCGCTGGTGTTGATGGTGGTAGGGGTGATCTTGAGTTCAGTGGTGTTGGTGGTGGTAGAGGTGGTCTTGAATCCGGTGGTGTCAGTGGTGGTAGGGATGGTCTTGAGACCGGTGGTATTGGTGGGCTTGAGTCCGGTGGTGTTGGTGATATTGAAGCGGGTGGTGATACTGAGCAGGAGGATGAAGAGGATGATCTTGATGGGCTGGTTGACACAGAAGAACGAGTTCGTGAGGCAATGCAGACAGCACAAGTTGAATTTGATATCCCCCTTGAGACTCTTCCCAGTGACATTCAGGAGGAAAAAACTGTATCAGACTTCGTGATGGCTGGATGTGGATGCAAAAAGGGTGGTGATGGGAAACAGTGCTGTACACAGTTATCATGTGAAGACATCCTGTCAGCTAGGCAGTCTTGCGCAGAGCTCACTAGGAGTGAGCTGGATATGGTGATTTTAGGGCAGCTGCACGCCCATACCAACAGCAGTCCAGGTGTAGTGACTGCATCCAGGCATGTTCCACGAGAACGTGAGAGGCCCAGAGTTTCTTATTACTACCAAGACAAGCAGGTATGTGTGAAGATGTTTCGGATCCTGCACACTATAGGTGAGAAAAGACTCAAAAATTTGATGAAAAGCTTGAAAGCACATGGCCTCACACCACGTATCCATGGCAACACCAAAAGGAAACCTCATCATGCCCTCTCTTTCTCGTCCATCGAGTATGTTGTACGATTTCTCCTCAATTATACCGAGCAGAATGGTTTGCTTTTGCCAGGAAGAGTACCAGGATATAGTCGTACTGACATAAAGCTTCTTCCATCAAGTGTTTCAAAGAGAGGCATCTGGCGAGTCTACCATGTAGCTGCTGAAGAGGATGAAACTGTCCACACGGTTGCTTATTCCACCTTTTGCAAGCTGTGGAAGACATTGTTGCCTTCAGTTGTGATCATGAAGCCAATGTCAGATCTCTGTTGGCAGTGTCATCAGAATAGTGCAGCTATTCTTCGGTCAGCAAATCGTCCAGAGGAGGAGAAGACGCTTGTCATCAGGGAAGCACAGGAACATCTGCGTGTTGTCCACCTTGAAAGGTCACACTATAAGACGACATGTGATGAATGTCAGGCTTCAGTTAAAGTGCACTTCACCACCAATGGTCAGTTCACTCCACCATCACCATTCTCAGCTGTAGCACCAGTCAGTTCGATCAAGGTGCACTACTCCTTTGATTACGCCCAACAGGTACATTACCCATCAGATCCACTTCAGCCTGGGCCTATTTATTTCCTCACACCTCGAAAATGTACCATCTTTGGAGTAAACTGTGAGGCAATGCCTCGTCAAATCAACTTTCTCACGGATGAGGCCGGAGATTGTGGAAAGGGGGCGAATGCTGTGATCAGTAGGCTGCACTATTTTTTTGACCACCATAGTTTGGGTGAGAAAGAAGTGTACCTGACGGCTGACAACTGTACTGGCCAGAACAAAAATAATGCTATGCTGCACTATCTTTTGTGGCGTACACTCACTGAACGACATACTGATGTCACCCTCTCCTTTCTCGTCGTAGGCCATACCAAATTTTCACCCGATTGGTGTTTTGGGCTTTTTAAACGACTCTACAAGAGAACAAAGGTTGGCAGCTTGAAAGCCATAGCAGATGTAACCAACAAATCAGCTGAGTGCAACTTTGTTCAGCTGGTTTCTCGAGAAGACGGCAGTACAATAGTTCCAACGTATGACTGGACGACCTTCTTTGTACCGCACTTCAAAAAGCTCCCTGGAATCAAAAAGATTCATCATTTTCGTATGTCCTCTTCCCAACCTGGGGTTGTTTTCATCAAAGAGCACTCCGATACCACAGAGGTGAAGGTTAACATGCTGAAACAGCCCTGGTCCCCTGAAAAGGACAATTTGCCTGACGTAATACCACCACGAGGCTTGAGTGCAGAGCGTCAGTGGTATTTGTATGAACAGATACGTCCTTTCTGTCCTGATCACGATAAAGACACAACGTGTCCCTTGCCATCTGTTCCAAAGCCAGGTCGAAGCACTCCTGCTCTCGAGGACAATAACGTTGAAGATGTAGCTGCTCCTAAACGACGACGAATCTGCAAGAAAAAAGTGTAGTTGCTTCACTTTGTGTACAAACCATTTCTTCAAGACACTTTGCTCTCTGTCTACATCCGCTCACATTACTATAATCATATCTTTTTAAGCTTCGTGTTGTTGTATTTACCCTTGTTCTACCTAATGTTTTGTAGCAGCGTTCTAAACGCGCTAGTAAAGCTAACTTGACAACTATAACTAACCTCGTCCTCTTCTTGTATTGATCACGGCCCTCAGCAGGAAGCACCGTTTCTTGTATTAGCGCGGCCCTTCACAGTAACTACAGCTTCTTGTCCTTCGTACGTGGCCTTTTCTTTCTTTACGAAGCTTGCGCAGCAATGTGATTACCATTCCGCAGCCGAGTATACGGAGGCAGAGTACGGAACTCCATGTTTTACCCGGAAGTGAAATGTTCGGCACAGATTTCTCGAAATCAACGTTTACAGTATTGCGCACTTTGAAGTCATAATATCATAGGAACGGAAAGAGCTATAGCTGCGGTTCAAGTTTCATTCTGATCCTTAGTCCATGCCCTTTAATCTTAGCGAATAAAATCGCAATCTAGTTTTGCTCACATAAGGGCCCTTTTCTCAGAGCCTGTCACATATGAAGAAAGGAACTAATTGCCTCAAATCTATTCCTTGTCATCAAGTCCATCAATCTAATAAGTACCTGTGAGGACAACGAAGGCAGTGTGTACTGTATATCCATCCCCTGTTATACACAGCACAACTAACGCAGTGTGTATATATTTCATAAATTTCCTAGGTGATATGTACATCATGCGACAATGCTATACAGTACACATACATGTAGTTGCACAAAAATAACAGCCTGACAGTGTATAGTCAAAATGTGATAATACAATGGTATAGCATTGTTCAAATATTCCAAACTAACCTGGGAGCTCTTGGGATTCCAGGCTTGCCGGTAGTTCCTAGTAGAATTGATACTAAGCAGTAACAATACTCCAATGTAACGTGCCATCTCGTCCCTGTCAAGTGTTTGTTTCATAAAACGCTGATACATACTGCGCTTGTGATCCTTCTTACTTTCAGCATAAGCAAGAGTGGAGGTAACCAAACGGTCTAACGTTTCATCATCAATGAAGAGGCGGAATAGATCTAATCCAGATACATCACTATCATCACTATATGGTATGTGTGGCCCTGGTGTTCTAATGGGCATAAATTCCTCCGGTTCCTGGAAACAAGCATCAGGAATGCTGATAGACTTAGCTGATGGTGGAATTAGTGACTGAAAGCTCACAGACAATCCTCTACCAGTGTGACCCCTAGATCCCCGCGAGTGCCCTCTTCTCATACCCCTTCCTGAACCACGGACATTTCCACTGTTTCCTTGTCTTGCTCCTCTGCTCCCTCGTCTCAATCCTCTGCTCCCTCCTCGAATTCCTCTGTTCCCCCGTCCCCTCACTGTACTAGTTGCAAGGTTGCTAGTTTCAGATGCACTATCACTTTCTGATCTAGTATCTTCTGTAGAATCCGACATATAACTAACCGTTGAGGACTCATCAGCTTCGAGATCATCAGCGCCGCATTCATCATCAGAGCTTCCCCAAGGATCAATGGTATCAGGAATGCTGTTTTGAGGGGAAGGTACGGAAATGTGCGCCTCTTGACTTTCCTCGCTGTCTTTGGAAGTTAAAATATCTTCTGGTACTCCTTGCAGATCGTTATGGAGCTGCGATGGTGTGGAACGTGTTGAACTCTCCTGAATGTCGTCTTCAGAATGTCCGCGATCATCTTCATCTGGTAGCATCGTTCCAATATATTCATCGAACGTTTCCTCAGCGCTCGAATCACAATCGATCGACAAAACATCGCTTTCAAAGAAGTCTATCACCTCCTGCGTGCTAAAAAGCTTCCGCGCAGACGCCATCTTTTATCTACGTATACGAAATTATCCAACGTTATGCGGCTAAAAATGCCTTTTTGAGCGTGGTCATTATCAGGTGGGCCTGACCCGTATAAGTGCATAATCCATAGGGTTTTACTCTTTTACTGAATTGCCCGATATTTGAGCTTTCGGATGGTACCAAGAACGCCGCTGCTGGTGCTTTCTTCGGCGCAATAAAAATCCCAATGTTTGGGCCCTTTAAAGGGTACGTGAGAGGGTAGGAGGGTTAACCTGGTTGTCCTCTTGCTGGCATGGCAGTGTTGTCGTTCAAGTGGAGGCATTTCATCAGTACCTTAAAGCATACTATTGGCATGCCCATGATAATGCCTGGTGTGTCTAGTATGGGATTGCGTGACCAGTAGTCTTCCCATGATGGCAGTCGATGTACTCCCGAAGCCAGAACTATTCCAATGAGTAGCATGATCTCCTCTGCAGTAGTAGCTACCCAGCTGTAGCGTGCAGATGGAGGGTTTTGTGCAGCATATAAATTTGTTTGCTCTGCAATGTGGGCAAAGCTGTCCTTACCGAAGATGGTAAGAAAAAAATCAAGTGGTGTACTGTCACTTTCCAGCTGGCATGTTGGGCCAACATGTCATATGAATGCCATGGGTGCAACATAGACACTGCTAGATGTAGTGGCATGGGGTTGTTACAGCCAAGTGGTTGGGGGAGGAGTGGGTGCACTTGTGGTGTGTAAAGTGGCTGAAGGAGTTTGTGTGACCAGTGGAGTTGCTACAGCCAAGGGAGCGGCTGAGTGAGAAGTGGGAGTGATGGAAGGAGCTGGTGTCAGTGGAGCTGCTACAGCCAAGGGAGTGGCTGAGTGAGAAGTGGGAGTGATGGAAGGAGCTGGTGTCAGTGGAGCTGCTACAGCCAAGGGAGTGGCTGAGTGAGAAGTGGGAGTGATGGTAGGAGCTGGCGTCAGTGGAGCTGCTACAGCCAAGGGAGTGGCTGAGTGAGAAGTGGGAGTGATGGTAGGAGCTGGTGTCAGTGGAGCTGCTACAGCCAAGGGAGTGGCTGAGTGAGAAGTGGGAGTGATGGAAGGAGCTGGTGTCAGTGGAGTTGCTACAGCCAAGGGAGTGGCTGAGAGAGAAGTAGTTGTGGTCATGGTATGCAATGTGTCTAGTGCAGTTGCTATGCTCAAAGGAGTGGACAAGGCTGGATTGGGCATGGTTGCGAGAGCTGGTGCACCTGCCCTTGTTATGGTTGAGGGATCATTGATAGAGGGGAGAACTGGGCTAGTCGGTGGATCCAACAACAGGATGGTAGACTGGGTGGTTGTGTCATAATCATCAGAGGACTGCATTTCATCCTGTGCTACATCAAGGGGATCACACATTTGGTTTGTGGCTGCTAAAAGGCTGTTATTGCCTGAAGGCCATTCACCCTTCTCACCAGACATGTCATCAGCAGAATCACACCAATCAACGTCACTGTCTGACTCTAGGAGCATTCCAAGGGCAGTTTCTGCAGAGAACATCACTGTTCTTTGCCTCTATTCATTACAAGTACGAAATTATAGTTATAAGTGGTGTTGCTATCACTCTGTAACATTGCACAGATACGCGAAATACTTAATGAATTTATTACCCCGGGTTCTCCCTGTTCCATCGTTCAAATCAACGTAAAGCGATCTAAAACGGTAAAGAATAACTTTCGAAGTGACTTTCCCGCCTTTCTCTGAAGAAACGTTCGGTAAATTTGTAGTTTCAGCCCGTATTCTACCAACGAAGTTCTTGTCAATGCACATGGCACAAAAGTGGCTTCCACATGTGTACAGTTGCGCAATTCGCACGTAATTCGCACATGAAAGAGTTAAAGCTTGGTTTCAATATCGGTACGATAATGGGTGTCCAGAACCTTTGTGTGTATGGGAGCGTGCTTGTAGAAACTGCAGGTCTATTCCTTGGTTTGCAGTCTAGGCCCTTTCAACTATTTTAGTTGTTCTTGCTATCCCAGAGTGTTTAGCTGCCTTTGTAAATGTATTTGGGTCTTAATGGGTAAACAATAACTAAAACATGTGGGCGTTAAAGGTTAAATATATTATTTTAATCCTGTGTAAATTGCCATATAATAGACAACTTTACTCCAGTCCTCCACAGTCCAATGTTGGCGTTCTAGGACAAATTGTAGACGTTTCTTCTGGTTTGCTCTGCTTAGGAAAGGCTTTCTCTGAGCAATTCGCCCATGCATCCCATCATCCCTGAGAGTCTACTTAACAGTCGACATGGAAACTTGAAGACAATAGGTGGTTGCTAGTTCATCTCGAATGAGTGTGGCAGGTCGAAAACGGTCTTTCTTACACATCAAGAGTTGCCTGCTTTTGCAGAATCTGTTTGACAGTACACACTTCCCCAACAGCTCGTACAAGTCGATTGTTAGATTTCAATACAAAAAGGCTGCTACATCCAAACCCAAAGCAATAAGGCCAATCACTTTGACACCTACACCTTTGGCCTCTCCTCTGCCACAAGCAATTATCCCTGCTGCTAATAAGCTAGTTGGTGAACCCAACCGATCGAATTATGCATAGCGGTACCAGTTTGAAAATAATCCTTTTCCCAAATCCCTGGTTTGTAAATTAGCATCTGTATTGCTGCCAGACAGGATGAACAAAATTGTTTGCTGCTGCTGTGGTACAAAGGTAATGTCCACCTGCCAAGTTGACTTGTTGCAAAGAAAGGCGAATGATAGATAAGAGGTAACATTGCCACTGTGGAATACTTATATTGAAATCAGTCACTTATTCTTTTATTCCTGCCAGCTGTGACCTGCTCCTACAGCAGACTAGGCTAACATGTGTGCGCCTCGGCTTTATGTATGTACTGTGTGCCTTGGACTCATAGCACAGCAACCACCAGCAATGAATATTATTGGCTAGAATACGGGTCAGAAGAATCCGATCGGTTGATTGCTACTGTACTGATTAAAGATAGGTAACCAGCAACTCACATCTGACACGCAGATGGTTTGTGTGTACTCGTGCGAATAAAAAAAATACACGCAAGTTAACACCTTAAAAAGCGTCGAAAAGCGAACGAACCAGTGGAGAAGTGGCTGAAATATAAAGATACCGATAAAACAAACCAAATAAACGTGAAACAAGACACCCGGTTAGGCGGGGAGATCGCAGGTAGCCATGAAGCCTAATGCACGACGCTATCGCGGTACCGTGCTCGATAATATCGCGGTAGTACATATCGTGTAATCAACCCGCTCGATCTTATACATTGCGCATGTGGAACATGTCCACAAACACTTGTATGGCTTCAGTGATCAGAAAATTTATCTTCACTTTTTAGTTTTATTTTTTACTACAAATATCTTCTAACAACTAGTACCATTGTGTAGACGGCTGCATTACCTTTCGTTCGATGTCAAACTTGAAAGAATTTTCAACGTTCCTTGGAATGTATGCGCATTCTCCTCAAACATATAAAAACACGAAAAACGGCTGGGCGGCAGTGCAGCTTCAAAGCCAAGGGCACAAATGTTGGAATACAGGTTCTTTACCTAAGTATCTAAAACTTCCATGTTGGGGATTTAAATATCTCTAAGAGTTTCAGAGAAAATCGGCAAAAACCACAATTTCAAAACATGGTAGCTCACCTTTTCGCCTGTAACGTCTGAATCGGGCAATGAATCAAAATCCCCAACATGGAAGTTATTTATTATCCTATGATACAGCCAATAAATGTAAAAAAGTATGCCAATAGGTTTTTTCCCACTGCCGCCCAGCCATTAAAGTTTTGACTAGCCTAGAACTAGCTGGTAGCCATTTTGTCACATGACCGTCGCATGATATTGAAAGTGACGTCACCTAAAAGTCGAGTCAAGTAGCAAGTGCATGAAGTGGAATTCAGACGAAGTCTCTTCTATTTTTGTACATTTGATCTTTGATACATAACCTTTCGCCGTCGGATAGCTCTTTAAATTCTGCTTTGGTCGCACTTGTATACGAACCGAATCGCTTTCGAAGATGTTTTTCGGAAGGAAAAAAGATCGAAGAAACTCAAGCTAGGTAAGCCAGACCAGAAAGTTACTGACATGTTCAAATTTGATCGAAGGCTTAAGATTCACTTAGTTTCGCATAGCCAGCCTCTTTCTCCTTGATGTTGTTAGAGATTTTGTAGAATTTTTATGATGTCGTCAACAGAAAGGGGCCGGAGACGCAAGACTAGGATTCACTGTAGCCGAAGGCCGTTTGACTGGAATAATTGTCGATCTTGCAGTTTTAATATCATGTAAGGCTGTTTTGGAATCTTTACGTGCACAGCAACATTTTTCCCAAGTCACGGGCTGGTCACATGACATTTCGTCGTGAAGCCATCTAAAGTCGCGAAATTCTTTCTAATTGGCGCCTCCACTAAGATTTTAAGTTTATGGACATGTCCCACATGCGTGAGCTCCGGATCAACTTTAGAATGTGCGACCTAACAGCCATGCGTAAGCAGCAGACTCAAGCTGGGGAGGCTTAAAAAAGAAAACTGCACCGGTACGCTACAATTGGCTGGGGCTACGGACATTCAGTAGGCACTTATGTCATAATAACACAACAAAGATGGAGATATGTAGCAACGGCAGCTACAAAAAATCTAAGGAGGGACTATAGGCATTCACGATGCATGCACATTCTTACCCGCAAGATTACAAGATAGCATCGAAGTGGCCAATTTCTGAAAATAAACTGTTACTTTGACAAGCAGCTGGGAAAAGATGAACCAGCTGGGAAAAGATGAACTATCTTCGATTCAATTGGGAGGGGCATAAGGATATTTGCCACGAGTTGATCCCAAGGTGGTATCCATGACTTCGTTCTTACAATCAAGCGTCAATTCGCTCTCCGAAATAACACTTAATGTACTACAATTATACGTTGAAAATAGCAGCTTATTAACACGTCGCCGTTTTTACTCGCATGAGTAATAATTCTACTCGCATGAGTAGTATTTTACGCTCATGTCACACGCGTGTAGCATGGCTACCAATCTTTACTCAATACTGTACACAATCCAAGTGACTATTGCCGGGCCCACATTTCCCTTAAGGCGCTTGCGTACAAATGTGGGTCACAACTTGCTGGACTGCGACTAAGCCTGCACCATCCATATTGGGAAGAAACATTGAGTATTTGAGCAACTTTTCAGGGATGACCATTTGGGATTTATCCCACAGGCAGTTTTAAATACCCTGTGCAGTGAGTGCAAAATAACATATTGGTGAATAAGAAAGCATATTCGAATTTGTAAATTAAACAGATGTTTTCAGGAACAACAGTTTTCATGCATTGTGATTATTAGCAGAGTAGAAAGTGTATGGGTTCTGATTATTGTTATCATTATTTATCATTATATTATTTAGCATGTGTCCATCGAAAGTACAGACAACGACAAATGTGATGTGCTTCTTCCCACTGCTAATTTCTACAACTCAAACCTCTTTAGCACCTTGTGACCTGTCCTTGCTCCTTGTATGTCAAAAAATTGGAGTTTCATCCACATTGAAAATCAAAACTGTTGGAAAAATAATGACATTTCCTCAGGCCTGAATGCTGCCGATAAATTCTTCCCACTTTTCTCCAAATTACTCCGTAACCTCTGCTGGATTGAAGTATGTCTTCGAAATGAAAGAGAATTTTGAATCATAAACTTTTGAAGCCAACCATCACATACTCTAAATTCAGAATTTGTTGACTGAATCAAGGCTTTTCACTGCATTGTTTTCCTTTGTGTAGGAAGTTGTAGGTCACGAGATTCTAATGTCCACAGCACCAATTTGTCTTCAGTGATATGCTGTAGCAGTGGTCGTCCCAGTGGTCGTTTTGCATGCTTACCCTTCACTTTGATGTGATTCTTTGTTTTGGCTCATTCAATATCCTTCCATGACCAACTGGTGATTCTGACTATCCCAAAGTTCCTGGCAGAATGCACATCTGTGTGATCCGAGTTGATATATTCCAAAATTTCCAATCTCTTTCCCAGTGTGTAGAACATGTATGCACACTTGATCTTTTGGCTTGCAATTTGGCTTGCCTAGTAATAGCAGCTGAAGAGCCTGTACTCACTTTAGGGCAAGAACAATGCTGACTCACTCCGAATGCAAAATATCACTGTCAGTGAAATGACCACTGTTGTATTATGGAGTCAATGCTCATGCTACAGGGCTATTGGCCCTATTGGGAGCACACTAGTGGGTATACTCTGTTCTTACATAGTTGTGTGAGGGTAGCAGGTACTCTGTTCTTGCTAAGGTGTGAGGGTATAGCAGGTATTCTGTTCTTGCTAAGGTGTGTGAGGGTAGCAGGTATTCTGTTCTTGCGTAGGTGTGTGAGAGTAGGGAGTGATGCTCTGCAACTTGGTTAACTACCTTCCAGTCCAGCTGGATATGTAGTTGACCAATGTGCTCTGAGAGGCAGGCTCTCTCGTTGCCTCGTCCAAGCCCCCTTGGTTGACGTACCTCCCCAAGTTGGTGCCGTCATAATGATTGGCACCAAAAATAAAATTATTTACACACAATTCATAATCAGGGTTGAAGGTGAGGTGATCTCTGGGAAGGGGTGGAGGGATTAAAATGTGAAAAATTTGTCACTGGCTATGTACAAATTGGTTGGTCCCCATGCACAAAGAGATGCAGCCCTGCACCTTTGATAGTGCTCTTCCAAATCATTAAGTGGCCTTCATTGCTTCCTCCAGCTTGACTCGTGATTCGGCAGACGTCACTACCAATGGTGATGCGTACCTCGGTGGAGGAGATGAGCTGCCATCTAACTTCCAACGGATGGAGATCTAGTGCAGACATGTCAGCACTGAAGCTGTGGAGGCCTTTCCTCTCCTCCATGGCCACACGCTGGGCCTCCTTGATGCTGGAGGGGGCCTCTCCAAAGGGAACGGAGAGGCCTTGCTGTACAAGGTCCTCTCCATTGGTAGTAGTAGCACCATCCTTCACGAGGTGGACAGTTACCAGCAGCCGACCATAGCTGTCCGCAGAGCCACTAGTGGACAGGAGTGCCTTCTTATTGGTGGCAATGTTGTGCCTGGCACGTCTCAGAGCTGTGACACCCAGCTTGATGGCATCATGCCACTCCTTGTGAAAGCCAACCAGGTGCTGCTGACCGTTGGCAAGCTGGAGTATCTCAATGTTAGAAATGGGGCCAAGATACTCCAGGAGCCCTGACACTGCCTCAGCAAGGAGGTTGCCCCCATCACCGTCCACATAGTGGATTGCGTCCACAGACAGTGGGAAGACTGCGCCCTGAGTAGCCTCAGAGGATTGGGTAGTGGTTGGGTTGGTGGATGGTGAGTGATGTCAGGCAAGGCAGATCTTATCTGACATGTGTAGGGGACTGTCGGGATTTGAAAAAAACGTGTGAGAAAGGGAAGAAGGCTTTTCATAAATATATATACCTGTCTAAAAAAGGTGGGGGTTAAATTCGTAAAGTTGCTCACTGTCAGGGCCATGGCAGCAGCTACATATGTGCAGGGCTGTGGCTGGCTGCCCATGGAGGCATCCAGCCGTGTCAGCTCCTGTTGACACTTGCAACAGGAGCAACCCTGCAACAGGCCCTGGTAGTATCTCAGCTTCATGTCTACTCCATCATTGCACAGAGTGGCAATGACGGAGAAGACATCCTTGGATGTTGACTTGCAGGTTTCCCTGACAAGCCTGCCAGAACTGGTCTTGCGTAGCCAGACCCTTTATCGCCCACACATGCCAAGAAAGGGTCTGGTCCTGGATCCTGCCAGAGACTTCCACCCACATTCGTTAATTTGAACACAAACAATAAATGATAAAAAATTATCACAACAACAACAGCATCTCTCAATACATGATTGTAGCAGAGATTCTCAGGACTGACTGGGACCAGACTGTGTTGACTGTTCCTCACTCTTTCTATGGCAGTGAGGTCTGTTGGAGGTCTCCCAAAAACTCAGTGTTAATCCTCACTGGCACAAATCTCCTCTTCTGTTCTGCCATGAGGTCTGCCAAAAGAATTAAGACTAGAACAATGCGCATTGCTTAGTCGATCGTAGCAGGTTGCATGGTGCTGGCAGAATTTTGTAGTTTAGAGTTTTGCCGTACCTAGTAGGTAAGGATACGAAAATGTCTGCGTTGTGTGAATGACAAAATGGCTTGTAACTGCTCAGGCTTTATGACAAAACCATAATGGCAAGCGACTGTGCAGATAATAGAGGCTAACTCCAAAATACTCAGAGTAGCAAGATACCAGATACAATGCACTCATTCACAAGTTCACGTTCATGCATTGGTATTAGCAAAATAATTTTTGACACCTTGAAATTTGCAGTCGAACTCACCTGACATCAAAGTGTCCCAACATTCCACTACATTAACAAACTTTACTTTTGGGAGGATAAGTACCAGACCGCTTCTCTCCGTAAAGATGGAGGGTAAAGCGGTCTGGGTACACAAGACTAGCCCAGAACATAGTTTGTTGCGAAATTTACTCTCAGTCAGTCTTCTTGTTTCACCACTGTCCATTTGTAGCTAATTGAAAATAATAGAAGCATTCATAGTGGCAATTTCCAACAAATGGAAGCATTCACAGTGGCAATTTCCAACAAATGGTAGAATAACATCATCCACTATCTGGTTGCCCTACAAAGCACCCTGTGATAGCTAATAAATTGGTCTGATTTATCGACTCCACCCATATATTTGTTGTAGTTTTATATGGGTAAGGGAATAGGAACTTCTTGGACTTCAGTGAAGCCTGTTCTGCACTTGACACGTTTTCTTACTGTATCCTGACTATGTCCAGGGTAAGCATTTGAAAGCACTGCCACACATTTTGTGTCTTTCCACAATGTGTAAACTTCTCTTGATCCAGCCAATCTAATGTAGTAGCCTGTACCTCTGAGGATGTCTCTACACTCCAACCTCGTCTTCACTTCTGTACTTCTTGTGGAACGCCTATATGATTGACTCATACAGTGGCGCTCAAAAGAAAGTTGCCACTTGCGTAATGTTATAAAATGGTGCCACGAGTCTAGTGTTGTTGGTGCGTTAGAAAAGTCACTAAACGACTTTGAATACGCTCGAAAATGAATCAAGTTACAGTAATACTATTTAAAAGGTCGAAGTATTTGCAAAGAAAGACTTAAAATAAAAGATTGGCGAAGCTTAATCTCGAAGATTGGTTGAGTATGATATTGTATAGATTCGAGTAGTGTTCAAGTTTTCAGCGTCAGATTACTGTTTAACTTCATGGCAGCAGTTCATCTGCACTGAAAATCATGCCAATGTCCCACACTACTAGGATTGTTGAAGACCATCCGAAATTAGAGTGTCCTCACAACCTTACAGCCGAACAAAGATGCTTTGCAGATATCGGTGGATGGAGAACATTTTTGTCTTTCCTATTGGAGCTCAAAGAGTCCTTATAACCAGTTGCAGGATTCCAGTTTCAGTTTCAACAGTTACTTATCTTTGTGCTATGCTGGAATATATAGATGCATTGTTCTGGGAACACCGCCTTTCCTCAGTAGAGCAAACGAAAGACGACAATCGCATTCGTCGTTTAGCGATAGGTTTTGATGCTTAAAGAATGTAGAAATAATAACCCACTGCACAGTTGTAAGACGCAATAGACTGAATTCTGATATTGAAGATGGTACAAATGTGGAATATCTTCACCAATGATTAGCACGAATTTTATTCGTGAAAAGAAAGGTCTGCAGTATTTAGGCTTGAAAGCACACTGCTTCCCAGAATCAAAGCTGTGATTCTCAAAACAAGCACACACACAATACTAACTCAACACGTGTGTTACTATGTGTTTCCTTGGTTTAGCTACTCAAAATAGTTTTGCATCATCCCATTTCCCAGTTTTTCCAGCTATTTCGATCCGTAGTATATCGCGCCGCCGCCATTTTGTCGCAGTGGCAACTTTCTTTTGAGCACCACGCCACTGTATAGTTCCTGTTGCTGAAATCTCATCTTCCAGCAAATTGGTAAACAATTTGGGACTGGAGTAGAAATTGTTGCAGAAGATCTGGTATCCTTGAAAGCGAAAGGGCTCAACCAGTTCCATGATAACTACATTAGCTAAGCCATGATCATAAGATTCAGTCCTAGCAGCACCACAGTATAGATTGAAATCAACTGTGTATCCCAGGATATTGGCAAGCACCCAGTATTTGTACCCCCACTTGCTTGGTTTATCTTTCATGTATAAGTCCAAATGAAAACAATAAAAACGTTTCATTTTAATTGTAAATATTGATTATTGTTAAATGTTGAATTAATTGTAATCATTATTAATATTAAATAAAATTAGTACTATGATATAACGAAAATCAATTATAATAGTATATACTAGCAATAATTGTTCATAATCATATAGTAATAGTATTCATAATAAAGATACAGAAATGAGTATGCATGTACATGTGTTATATATAAGTATAAGTTTTAAAACATTAATAGCTTATTGCTCGTATATCTGTAAAGAAAGGGTGTGGGAATATATACTGTAAAACATAAAATTATATTTATATGTATATTTAAACATGTAGACTTTGTGTACATATATTGTGCTAACTTACTATGGGTCACACATTGACCCTGGCGCTGAGGAGGCGGAGGAGGAAGAGGCCTCGTTGGTGACAGCATCCTCCTTTCGCGCCTCCTGCAGCGCCGTTCCTTTTGAAGTTGGTTACGCTGTATATGAGAAAAAGATCTATCTGTTGAACAAAACTACAGAGATTTAAAATTGTACTTACAATGCGAGAAATTTCCTGATCTTTTTCATTTTTCTAGAGGGGGACAATGGGTGTGCATAAAACACACGCTAATAAGGACACACACACACACACACACACACACACACACACACACATACACACACAACGAATTTTACTTACAACTTTTTCAATTTCATCATCTTTCTCCTTTTTCTGTTATGTATAGAGAAGAAGAGAGCAAATTTGATATTTATATGTGCACACACATACACACACACACACACACACAACAAATTTTACTTACAACTTTTCCAATTTCATCATCTTTCTCCTTTTTCTGTTATGTATAGAGAAGAAGAGAGCAAATTTGATATTTATATATGTACACACATACATACACACACATACACACACACACACATACAACGAATTTTACTTACAACTTTTTCAATTTCATCAACCTTTTCTTTTGTCTATTATGCATGTATAGAGAAAAAAAGAGCCAATTTGATATTCATATATGCACACACATATGTACACACGCACACACACACACACATGTACACACGTACACACACATGCATGTGCGCACACATGCACATGCACACACATGCACGTACACACGTACACATATATATATGTGCACACACACACATGCACACTATAAATGTTCAAACACATGCATATGTACACAAAAGTTAAACAATTGTATTACTGTCAATAGGTACATTGTTCACCAATATTGAACTCACTAATAGTTCCTTCTCCACTGATGCTTTTCTCTCCTGTGAACATGAAGATATAACATAATTTATAACAGAGGACATTACAGGAATACACGAATACTCACATGCATGTAGTAAAAAAAAACAGGCATGTAAAAACATATATCGAATAATAATAATATATATATATATATATAATATACATTCTAATCTTATGCAAGTCATGCAGGTTCTCTTACATTGTAGTCTTTCTTGACTTTCATCTACAAACAATAGGAAATACAAGAATATAATATAAGAATAAATTTGATTTATTAAAGTTAAAACCAGTGATTTATAACACAAAAACAAAGTATTGCCATACAAGGTGAGAAGTTCATTTTTAATAATTTTGTGAGCCTGCAAGAACAAGGAGATGCATGGCATTGAATAAGTCGTAAACTTACATATATGCACACACAAGTTGAAAAGATTCCCTACAACAGAGAATAAACTAAATTAATCACTATGCAAACGTACAGAGTGTAAAACTCTTACCATTAGCCCCGAGAAAAAACTTGGGATCAATAGTTGCAGCAGCAAGTGTATTGATGCTGCAACCAACATCTATTTGTGTGAAAAGTAGAATAATGTATACAGTGAAATTCGAAATAAAAACATATTACACTTTTAACGTTGTAGTAGGCTTTGAACGTACCACAAAAACGAGAGATATTTCGACCATTGTCGGAGCCAGCCACAAATGAAATAAAATCCCACGGAGAATGCGCGCAATGGAATTTCAGACAATTCGCACCTGTTCTTCATTGAAAAGCCGTTGTCGACTGGTCCTTCGATCGTCTTTGTATTCCTCTGTGTTTCTAAGCGTATTTCTCGGGTTTGACAAAGTCTTGTAATACTGCGGAGCATGGTAAGCAAGTTTTTGTTCCTTTTCTTGCATTGTGCGGCGGAATTGTTGCATAACCATGCATTGGGGTCAAAGGTTGATAGTTGCAACAGAACACGTTGGCCACGGGTCTGTGATAATTGGGAAAATTGGAACAGGGTCTATTATATACTGCTTGAGGTGCCCAGCCATACTTGCCACTGCTGAACGCCCAGTTCGTGGAGGCAATAAATAGACCCTGAAATGTATCTGTAATTTACTATTGACCCTACTTTTACCCGTTCGTTCCAAGTTACCCCGTCTTACCTTGCATGCATGGCGTGTTTGTGTCGGTATCAGACTTTTTAGTTTGTGTGTGTGTGACCACGTAAATACAACCATAACTAGTACTATAAGTTATATTCCTTGGTCCTCGTTCTTCAGTCATCTGTGCTGAAAGCTATGTGGGAGTGTGTTGTGTGATTACCTTTGTTGTTATAGCATACGTATTGGCTGTATGCTTGTGTGTGAGGTATGTTTATTCTTACATGAATGTCTATACATGTGTGGAGTATGTTTTTGTGTATTTAGTAGTGGAAATTGTGTGTGTGTGTGTGTGTGTGTGTGTGTGTATGTGTTTATGAGTGTGTGTGTGTGTGTGTGTGTGTGTGTGTGTGTGTGTGTGTGTGTGTGTGTGTGTGCACATGTGCCTGTCTGTGTGTAAACTTTGTCATTGAAAAGTACTTCAGATGTCTGTCTGTGCAATTGTGCATAGTTGTGTGTGTGTGTGTGTTTATAGTGTGTGTGTGTGTGCACATGTGCCTGTCTGTGTGTAGACTTTGTCATTGGAAATTAGTTCAGATGTCTGTCTGTGCAATTGTACATAGTTGTGTGTGTGTGCATGTGCATGTGTATGTATGAATGTAAGATAATATAAGTACATTTGTGTTCATATATGGTCACATATAGTGTGAACATGTGTTTTTCTGTGTGTGTCTCTCTCTGTCTGTGCATGTATATGTGTACAATGTGTATTTGTGCCACTAGTACGTTATATACTGTTCACTATGTAAAGTATGTTGGTCAATTGTTTGTTGAATGTGTGTATTTGTATGAGTAGATGTATTTTAAACTGTGCACATATGTACACACACAAACTGAAACATTTACACACATACTAACTGAGACATGTACATGTGCGCATGTACACTCACTGAGAAATTACAGAAAATTTATAAAAATGGAAGGCATAGCACTCACAGTGTAAAGAAAAGTGGCTATGTTAAGGCATAAACACAAACACTAAGACATGTACACGCATATACACACACGGAGACATGTGGATGTGACAAACATACACATTCACACACAAACACACACACACACACACACACACACACACACACACACACACACACACTGAGACATGTAAATGCGTACACACACACAGAGATAATTACAGAAACTTGTAAAAATGGAAGGTATGGCACTCACAGAGTACAAGGAATAGTGGCTATGTTAAGGCATATACACAAACATTAAGACATGTACATGCGTACACACAGAGAGACATGTACGCACACACACACACACACACACACACACACACACACACACACACACACACACACATTCACTGCATGAGACATGTACACGTGTGCACACACACATACTGAGAGTTTATTACTGGAAATTATATAATGAAAGGCATAATGATAGCACTAACAGTGTAAGGAATAGTGGTTATGTTAAGGAATAAACACACACACACACACACATACCAACACATGTACATGCGTACACACACACACACACACACACACACACACACACACAGAAACATGTACATGCATACACACACTGAGACATGTATGTACACGCATACACACGCACACATACTGAGACATGTACATGTGTATACACACACGCTCATGATTATAGTCTTGTACTGTGATGTGTGTTATAAGTAATGAAAATATTATTATTAAAGGAATACTAACTGATATGCGCATAACCACGTGCACACATACATTCATCCGCTGTGTTCTAATTCAGACATTGGTCAGCATAAATTTAAAATTCTTAGCATTAAGTACAAAATTAATATAAATAAAATTGAATGTTAAAACATGAGTTTACTAACTATTAAAGCATAGACTCTAAGAGTCTATGGTTAAAGTAAGTTACATGATGATGTTCGAAAAAATACAAGTAAGGCAAGAACGATACAATACAAACAGTCTTACCGTATTGATCGATGATGCCGTCAAAATACAAAATAGGTGTCGGGAGTCTATAAAAATGAATCAGTAATTACTCATAATAATCACACAGGGTATGCAATAGCAGATTTACCTCTTCGGGTTATCCCATGATACTGGAGTGTGTCCTAGCTTTGCTTTTCACCATCCTTTCATCAGCTGCCAGTTGTTGTAGAGGTTGATACAAGTCCAGACATCTCTTCTTTATGTAGTTGTGAAATGGCAGTATCTTCTTCAGAGGATGGTTTGGATTTGCTGCCTCTTCAGCTGGAGAAACAACATGCAAAAAAGAAGATATTTCTTCAAATCGGTGTCTGCTCATTAGCTCATGCAATCGCACAAGGTACTGGCTACTCTTTGAATCCCAGGCTTGCCGATAACTTCTCACAGAATTTATGCTCAGCAATAATAGACACGCAATGTAACGCATCATCTCTTCGCGTGTCATTGGAGTTCTTTTGAATCTAGCATACATACTAGGCTTCGATCCTTTTTTCTCTTCAGCATGTAGATTAGTATTTTAGACTCAAAAGTCCCTATTTGTATTGGCTTAGGGTTAGAGGGTTAAAGGAAAGTTCCTCCATTACCTTCCAGGATCATTGGTACGGTATTAAGAATGCTATATTCATCCAATTCAGTGGATGATTGTAGCCATTTATTTTAAAGTAGACCCACAGGTGAATTGATCTAGTTATTCCAGAACTTGAAGTTTGATCATTTCTGGATTATTGATTTCTGAACTTTTTAATCTATATCTGTATTGGTTGAATATGATATATCCTAACCATAGAATCTCTACCTGTGATTCATTTCCACTTCCATACATGATGCTCCCTTTGTGTGATGGTCGTCAATAGCTCGGATCTTGCCCCTGGGGTCTTGAAGTTCTTCCATTACCTTCCAGGATCATTACTACACGGTGCATATTTCTGCTGCCAGTTATTTGGACTGACGCATTTAACTATGTACTGAAGCACATGACATTGGATAGAGAGAAGCATACAATAGTACACACATGTCCGATTTCTCAGAAAATTCTCCCTGAGTAAAAGCCTCAGGTGCCATCCACCTGATGGGGGAGGGCCTTGATGGTCCAACAACAGGTGTCATATGAAAATCTTGCATTTCCGAAATCGGAAATTTTCAGTACCCCTTCCTCCCCCAGAAGCACATTGCGGGTTGCTAAATCACCATGTATGATACGCTTACTTGTCAAGATTTCCTGAAGCCAACAGACATAAATAAAGATGCAAACGTACACACATGCACACACACACACATACACATACACACACATATGCGCACGCGCACACACACACACACACACACACACACACTCACACACACACACACACGCACACTCACACGCACACACACACACGCGCACACACACACACACACACACATGTGGTGACATAATGGGCAAAGACTACACAACCACAACACAAAACAAAACCAAGAGCAACCACATACAGAGCACTATGCTAACATCATACAAAGGAACTTTGTAACCAAAAAATCGCTTGAAAGCAGCAAATGGCCACTTCAAGGCCCCTCAGTATTAGTACCTCAGTAGGCATTAAGAATGCTATATTCATCTAATTCAGTGAATGATTGTATCCAGTTATTTTGAAATTAAGAGGTATAGAGAGGTCTCTACCTTTGTATCTACTCTCCCACAAGGATACAACCTTCTGACCTTTCTTAGACAATACCAGATCTTCTCCAAAGGTGAACATTTATTTATATTTTGGATAGTTGTCATCAAGAGTTGTCAATCCATAAGGCAGTAAATATATTCCCTGAAAGTCTCTTTATGTACATTTGATAACTAACGGAAAAAAGTCCATGACATTGTCATTGCACCTAATGAGCCAATACCCATCAGGACAATTACACAGTAGCTGGGAAACTGCCTTTTGGAGGTAAAAAATACATGCGAGTAAAAAATACATGCAAATTTAACACCTTGGGAAGTCAACTTTGTTATTTCAGACATAAGTGGTATGGAAGAATGCCTCAAAGTGAATGAAGTAGTGTTGAAGTGGCTGGAATCCAAAGGTGTCAGTAAAACTAACCTAAGTGAATGTCAAGCATTTAATGTCCTGCATTACGCCCTGGGTACCTTACCCCCGATGTTTCTGTATCAAACCAGGCGAGTAGCAACTGCCTGCCCGGTCCCACCACCAGCCTCAGTAGGGGAGAATAGTTCCTTACAGCCTAAACTCCAATGGAGCATTTAAGCTGGCGGAAGGCCGGGGTATGCGGTAGCCTAACCCATTGTCAGCTGGCAAAGGGTGGGGGTAGTTGGAAGCATTTGTCCTGCGAATGATGTCATTGTCCTGAAGTTCTAACTGCCTGGGTACCATTGAGATGTATTACCACTCAGACTAGACTACAAGCATAAGTGTGGTGACAATGCTGATATTACTGTGCTGTTGTCACTACTGGGGGTAGGTTAGTCCACTATTTGCCCCTGCCCAGAAAGGCGACACCTAACTTATTACATAGGGTACCCTTTGACATCATTCCTAGAGACCATAACTTTGTTGCTTTGGGGGATGAAATAGCAACGCCTCTATCATACCGCCACGAGTTGAGCCGAAACGAGTAGCTTAAGCTGATATGCAGCTGCGAGAGGAGGATTAACACCCCCAAAGCAATGAGTAAACCAGTCACTTGAGATAATGAAAACAAATCACATAATTATTAAAGGTACTATATAACATTATTATGTATAGTGATAATAGAATGAATTGAGTGGTACACAGCTTGGTACGATTCTATGTGGACTGGTATACACTTTGTATGACAATAGGGGTGGAACACAACATGAAACTGTATATTGAAATGACAACATAAATATAGACCAGTCGCTACCAGAAGCCCATGGCAGAAGTGGGATTTAGTGTTCAGGGATTAACTTTGGCCAACAAAGTGCAAACCGATGCCAATTCCTCTCTGGTGGAGCGTGTATAGGATTGGTAGGCTGAGCTCTCCCACCTGCCAAGCATCTTAATCTTTGCATCTGAAACGCCTGCCTGGAGAGCAGTAGTCGCGGCCCCAATGCGGAAGCTGTGACCGCAGTATTTCTCCATGTCTGATCCACATGAGGTGAGGGCTGCCCTGACTCTGGCCACTAGGAGGGGGCGGGTCAGGGGGTTACCATTGGCCAGGAGGAATAGTGGACCCTTGCCTGTGCCGCGGGCCATCAGATAGTCGAGTAAGGCAGATACTGGACAAAGTGATGACCCTGTGCGAGTGAGATAGATATCAGTCCCTTTGCCGAACTGATCTGTTTTGGAAACTTTGATATGAAGTACTATGGTGGTTATGATGGATTGCGACCAGGCTACTGAGAGATCATCCAACGACAAATGTTTGTCAGGATCAAAGGAAGTGATGATTGGAACTGTGAATTTGGCACACCTGAGAAAGCCGAAGAAACCCATGCAGGCAGCCGCCCACAGCATCCTACAGTCATGGGAGATTGGTTGGGAGCTCCAGACATGTTTGAGCTGCAACAGCACTGCTGGAGTGATTGGCAGGCGGGCCCTACCTGAGCTCTTTGTACTTACATTGGATCGCTTGATGCCCCTGAGTACCAGTTCCACCCTAGGAGTGTAAAGCTGATGGTTGGAGATGCCTGCATTTATTAGTAGGTTCCTAATAGCTGACAAATAGTTGCGAATTGTTAGAGTAGATAACTTATCCGAGCCCAGTTGAGAGATGAACAGTAGTATAGTGTGCTCTGAGGGGGGTACTGCCTGCAGTTTAAATTTGTTACAGAAAGATAGGAACCGCTTTTGACCAGAGGAGTAGCATTTTTGAGTGTTTGAAGCTAAACCTTGTGAATAAAATCCATGAAAAGCCTCCTCCACTCTTTCGAGGTCCAATCTGGTCTGGCCTGCACAGTCAGAGCCCACAGATCGGAGGGAATGGTGGACTTCTGTGAAGGGAGAGAGGACGGCTGATTACGGGAGATTTTGTCTGCTGCGGCGTTAAGAATGCCAGGGATATGGAAAGCCGCGTATGTGAACTGGAAGTAGGCTGAAATGAAAGACAGGCAGCGAAGAAGGTGCATAACAGTGCCAGATGGTTCTTTGGAGGAACCTTTCTTAAGTACCTCCACCACTGCAATGTTGTCAATGTGGAGGTGTACGTGCTGGCCGGACCACTTGCGACCCCACATAGCACAGGCCAATACTACTGGCACAAGCTCTTTTGCCATAATGTTTACTTGGTGCCAATCAGGTGGCCACACGCCTTGCAGCCACTGAAGGCCCCAAACTGCCCCGCAGCCAAAATTGCCAGAAGCATCTGTAAAAACATTTGCAGAAGGAACTAGGCCATTAGATAGATGCAGTAGGGAAATGCCATTCCAGATGTGTACAAAAGAGTGCCACCAGAGGAGGTCTGAGCGTGCAGCCTGGTTCAGACGTAGATGATGGAATGGTTTGCTGGGGATGCAAAGGAGGTTAATCAGCCTGCGCACGATAGGGCGACCTTGTGGCACTACCTTGCAGGCAAACTGGAGTAACCCGACTAAATGTTCCAACTCTCTTCGAGTACAGGATTTCTTATCTTGCCATTGGGCAAGCTCCTGACCCCAAGCCTATTAATGATCGCATCTCCTACCTCTGCTGGTGAGAAGGGGCCTGCTATGTTCCCAGACTCAAGTTCGTCTTGCAAATATGACTCCACTACCTTAGGATGCTCAACAGCAGACTGCATGTTCGCGGTAGTTGACTGAGCCGGAGCAACTGGAGTATAGCCAATGCGCACACCATCATGTAGGCCAGACAGCAGGCTAGCGACCCATGGTTGGTTGGGGTGGTGGCAGAGGCTGGAGGACCATGCAGCCACTCTTAGTGGGGTATGAATGCTTTTAGCAGATGGGGGGAGGCGGCGGAGCCTGACAATAGAGTGACCCCTAAGCTGCTGAAGATGCAGGAACTTGACTGCCAGCAAGGGAGCCACCCTTGAACAAGTTGGTTGAAATGAAGGTTTGACTGTAAAAGGAGAGAAATGCAAACCCCTTGGATATGGCAGTTCAAGTGATTTGCAAGAGGCCATGCACTACGATACTGTGCCGAAAAACATTATGAACTGCAATTATTCAGAACCCTGGAGAATACATAAGACTCTAAATACAGATGAGGTAAATGATGGGTGAAAATGTGACTAGTACACTTATTGTAATGGGGGGGGGGGGGGGTATGAGGATAAAGGTGAGGAAATATAGAATGTGAGATTAACATGTTATGTTTACAATACGTAGATAAACCCTGAGTAGATAGGTTAGTCACCTTGTAGCAGAGCAACAATAAGTTATTGGGTACTACCTTTGGCGCGTTTGGCAGCAATAATGGGACACGCTGAAGGGTGGGGCTGAGACACCCCGCACAAGCATGCAGGTACCGACAGACTTTAAAGGGGCACGGCCTGTCCTCGTTCCAGCGATTGCACGTTGTTTTGGAATTTAGTGATGTACACTTCTGAGGTAGGGGGGTGCTGGTGGTAGAAGGGACTATGGCCAAGGCCCAGACCTCCTGATCGAGGCAATTCCAGCACACAGAGGGATTTGCTGCCACTTTTGCTCGGAAAGCCTGTTCATAAGTGGCCCAGGCTGGACTGTGGTGGTCCCTGGCCAGGCGTGCAACAGTGCCCATAAATGTGAGGAGATCTGCTCCAAAGTCGGGGTGGGCCTGCAGGGTGGCGATACCAAAACTACAGAATGCTAACACCCAATCGGTAAACTTATCAATGGGTGCTAGCTTTTTCTTGTTTCCTTCTGGTTACAAGAAGGATTCTTGGATCCGTTCTGGGAGGAAGGCAGCTAGTTCAACATAGGAACCATCCAAGACCTTCTTGAGGAGGTCTCCTGGGATAGAAGGGAGGCCCCCACCCAGTACCAGCCCGCACTTAGGCTTTTCCTTGCAGGACTGTGAGTCCGACCCATTGCCAGGAGGGCCACTGGCAGGAACATCAGCCAGCACTGCTGTGATGGGTTCAAGGCCCGAGAGGGTTGCCTCATTGCTCAGCCCTAAGACAGGAGAATAGAGAAGGAGGGAACATTGAGTGGGTGGATGAGCCAAAATACCGTGACATGGAGCCCCCAAACGGACTATTGCACCAACCAAGGCATGGCATGCCACCACTCCAAGCCTGGGTGCCAGGCAAGCAGGCAATGTGGTTACAACACCTGGCCAAAGAGGCCATGAAGGCCAGAATCATAATAAAAGCTCCAGTTCCCAGCAGGTAACCTACCGCCACACCTCCCAACAGGGGAGGGCAAAAGCCGCAAGCACTGGTAACCAGCAGGCAACCTAATATGCCACTCCCCAGCTGGGGAGACTCCAACTACCAACCTATGTGCCCGGCCGGCAACCTAAGATACCACCGGGAAGGCCACGACAACCAGCACAAGGGCCAGACAGGCAACCTAAAGCAACATTCCCAAGCTGGGAAAGCCACAACTGAGAGCCAGCTAGGTGCCAAGCAGGCAACCTAAAGCACTCTTCCCCAGCTGGGGAAACCATAACTGCAAGCCAGCTAGGTGCCATGCAGGCAACCTGTAAAGCGTTTTTTTTCTTTTTTTTCTTTTTTTTTAACCAGGGATAGCACTTCCTTACCCGCAGTGAGGTATGGTGCCAAGCAGGAACCAACTCAGCCCACTAACACTACATACTAATACAAGCTAACGGTAGCCAAGAGTTATAACCCCAAGCTGACGAAGCAGCTAGGAAGTCAGCAGCAGGGTGTTGTACAAGGTCAACTGTTATTACAACATTAGGTATAAGAGGCGAACCCAAGGCGAAGGGAGGTGACCACAGTTTCTGCTTAAGGCAGGGGGGGGGCAATTACTAGAAAATAAAAACATAAACATCAGTAGCACAAGAAAGAGGGGGGGGGGGGGCGTGTGTAGCGGAGCGGACTAAAACTAACCTCGAGAGCTTTCGGAGGGGCCTGGAGGAGGGGGCGCTGGTGTGCCGTCGACCTGTGCTGAGGGGTTAGGGGTACGGGGCAGCGACTGTTCTTGTAGAACGCTCAATTGCTGCAGAATGGAGGCCTGGATTGTTTTTTGTTGGTCCAATTGAGACTTCAACGCCGACACGAGGGAAGTAAGCTCCGCAACCGCGGAGGAAGAGGCGGACGGGGGTTCACTTGTTCAGCCATACGAGCAAATAAGGAGGAACGACTGGGTGGGAGTTCTTTGCGTCAGTTGTTGCCAACAGAATGAGAGGTTACTACGGACGCTAATGTTAAGGGAACGCTGGCCCTGGCGTGCAGTGAATCCCCCGCGAGGGCACGCAATTCGCGGGCAACCATAGTGGCAGCTTGACTCACCCATGAATAACCCCACTGAGGTGTATTATGTATGTACCTTTAGTGCCTAGGTTTGCATATCTATAATATGAGGTGCGAGGAGATATAATATATGGACTGCAGCTGTACCCATTGGCACCACTACGTCCATTAACCTCGCTTAACCTTTGGTTAAGCTACAAATTATATTAAGCATACTATATTAATTGGGCCACATGAGGAAATTGCAGTGGGGATGGTTATTGTCATGCTTATAATTCACAAAGCTACCGCTGGCTGGAGTACACAGAATTATTGTCATTTTTTGGGCCGCCTTCCGGCGGCCCTATATTGTGTTTACTTTCACCGGAAGTGTCCGGAACATCCGTAACGATGTCAATATATGTATATATATATATATATATATATATATATATATGTCAACAACATGGCGGACGCAAAGTCGGTACGTAATCTTTCGGCTATATTTCGGTGAAATTCATTCGTTTGCTCCTGATTTTATCAGCGAAGAGTCTTTTCGACCAGAAGAGTTCTTCGAAGTATTATTTTAGTCAATAACGACGATTTCCAAGCGATTCGAGTTTCCAGGGCCGTAGGCGGCCCACGAGTTTTTTAAACTCGAATCGCTTGTTTGTGATCTAAAACAGCAATCATGCTGTCATATATATATATATATATATATATATATATATATATATATATATACATGGGTGTATCTTTGATGTGGCTGGGGGCATATACCATTCTACTACCATGTGAACAGAGATTACTGATCCTTTCCTATCAGAATTCACGATTACCCCCTTCACCATCGCATTTGCTGTGGTGGGGTACTCTGCATAGTGTGATCTCCAATTCTGAAGGAGCCTCTTGGCCACACCCAGTGACGGATCAGCTGAGTTAAGCTGGTACAGCTCCAACAGATGTTGATCTTTTGCACTAGTCCAGGTAATCCTACTCTTCCACACTAGTCCAGGTAATCGTACTCTTCCTAGTCCATGTTCCATGACTCTCTCTACCCCATAAATCGGACAGTTTCAACAGTATCAGCACCACCTGTACGTCCCTTATCAAGGGACACCCTACAGGCAAGGCGGACAAGGATGTGAATTTGCGGAGGCAATGCAAAGGACTGACAGTAGGAATCCAGAGGAAGCAGTGAACGAATAATAAGGTGGTAGGAGGAAAGGAAGAAATGCATCCACTCTGGTCACCGGATAATATCATCTATCAGCCCTGGCCACCAGAAGATGAAGAATTGTTCAGGCTATGTTCACCAGGAACAATGTTTGAGGACTTGTCCATACAAGACATGGAAGCAAGGAATGAGCCATCACCACAAGAAGCCAAACTGCAGCACATGGAAGACACCATGCTGTGGCACTCCAATTGCATAGACATTTTGTCTGTCCAGATGACATTGTCAAAATTTTTGTTAGCACTGTTTTAGCCCAATCTAGCCACTTAAAAAAACTTGTTCTGCTCGCAAATCATCTGGCAATATGTTGCTCCCCATGTACTCCATCCTAGATTCTTCCGACAGTGAAGAATTGTTGGTCACGATAGATGATGTCCTTGATTCTGTAGCAGATTTTGCAGCTGCTCAACGGTGGTTTCGTCATCTTTAGTCATCTCTGCTTCAATAATCCATTCCACTTCGCTGGTGACTTTAGACAGTCTCCCTGACCCTGGCTTCCTCGCAATTGTCCCCGTTTCTATGAGTTTCTGAAAAAACATATTCTTCAGGTGAATATTGGCATATTTACCTGAAGAAGACAACGGTGAACTGTTTTGAAATATCACAATTGTAGAACATTTTGCAGGAAAGTAAACGCGCCGAGATCGACGGTTTTTTCAATCAAACGCTATTAGTAACCTTCTGAATCTGCAAAATCACGCTTCTTGGGGTAAATAACTTTCATTGTCGTGATCACGTAGTTGTTCAGACGTGATCACATATCTCAAAAGGCGTGTAATCATGTAGCTACTACATACGGGGTGATTCAGTCGTGACAGCATTTCTTAACGTAACTTTTTTGTTCTATACCGTAGCACAGTGTTATAATGAGAATAAAGTTTGTATTCCAGGAATCCTACAGGGGAGGATGTATTCCTCCTACAGGGGAGGATCTAGGGTAACTTTCGAAGTCCATCCACCAGTGTATCAGCCACCTTGTCTAGACTGGTTGTCTTCATCACCCCATAGTATGTTTTAATCCAATCTTCTGACTGTTGGATGATATGCGCACTTTGTCATCCCTAGTGTCTTCAATACTGTCTCCCTCATTTTCACCTCAGTTGTTACTGTTATTAGAAGGAATTGTACTTCAGAATACAAGAGACTGCGGATTTCACAGATCCTTGCCTGCAAAGGATGAACATTTTCACCTGTTTGTGGCTGGATAGAACTGGGTAGAGCTTTACCAAATGAGCATCCTTTGTCACAACACAGTGTGCCTTGTCAACCACCACCACCCATCACGCTATTTGCTTGACCACCTTTTGTATGTACTTTCTCATGTACTCATTGGCAATGAACAATAACATTTGATAATCACCATTATTGGGACCTTCTAGTGTCACCTGCAGATCCACTCTGCTTTGCTGAAGGGCCACTTGCAATCCCCTTAGCTGCAAACGTTCTATTTGGTCTTCCATCGGTGTGATCAGGGGAGACGAGCACAACACTAAAGAAGTCCCCAGTATGTAAGCTTGATAATAAGTAATTCGAGTTAAAAACTCGTGGGGGCTGCCGCCCCACGCACTCGAATCACTTGCTAAGCATTGGAGTGTAAGTGCACAGCTGAACATTCATTGAACATACTGTTTATTGTAACTGGACAATTGTTTTGAAAACAATTACCATATTTGGCAATTGTTTTCAAAACAATTCCTATAACTCATTCCTGTATAAATTCATACTTCTCTATTACTATTATATAAATTCTCTATTATAAGACTTTTCTTCAAATCCATATTATATATATATATATATATATATATCGGACGAGCGTTACACACCGGAAGTCCAAATGAAAACAATATAGGGGCTGCCTGCGGCAGCCCCTAAAAATCGAAGACAAGGGGCAACAATACCAGCTGTGGTTATCGTCTTGCCAAAGCCAGTTGGAAACTGTGCAAAAATGTCCCTGCCTTCTAGTAGCACTTTAACGGCTAAACTAATTTGCACCTTCGCTCTTCACTTCATCAGCAAAGAGTCTTTTACAACAAGAGTTGTTTGAAGTGTTAGTTTCACGAATAACAACAATTTCCAAGTGATTTGAGTTTTCAGGGCCATGGGCAGCCCACAAGTTTTTTAAACTCAAATTGCTTCTTCTCCTATATATTGTCTTCTGGTTGTGTTGTGATGCCGGGTACTTGTCCACATGGTGGGTATTGTTTCATATTATAGTGACAATGCATTTGATATAAGTACCATGTCAGTAGAATATCTAACGATGACTGTGCGACTCCCCCCACCCCCACCCCGCATGCTGACACATGTGCCAGGGTCAGGTGAGCTGTGCCAAGGTTTGCCCATATATCATAAGCATGTGACACACAAAGGGTCCAAGGTAACAGTAGCTACCATCCCTCCCTTCCAATAGGTGACCTGCCCGCGCCCCTCCCTGCATTCACCTCCACCACAATGGCCAACCTCTTGGGAAGACAGTTATCCAAGCTCCAGCAGCCACCCTATCCCAACCCATGGAACCAGGGAGTTCCCCCAGCAGCACTCTCGCATCCAGTGACCTCCATACTGCACATTGAAGCATGACGCACAGCTTTCGGTCACACACACCCAATCAGGAGTGGACAAGGCACATTCTCCAAGGGATGCAAGAGGGGATTCTGGATTGGTCTACAAGTGTAGCCTCAATACCGCTCCACACCCTGATACACTCCCTCAGCTTCTGAACATGTGCAGTCCACACCTAACTATCCCAGCAGCTAGCACAGGGGCACCTGCTGGGTCTGTTCCCACCTGAAGCCTGCACAGGTCTGAATACCAGCAGCATTGCTGTAATCCCAAAAAGACCCTTGGAAATGGTGGTTCATTGTGGACCTCTCACCGCCCAACGGGTACAGCGTGAACGACGCCTTCTGTCACCAGCTCACACAAGGACTACTCCTCAGTCAAGGATGCTGCTCTCCTGATGCACTCTCCGGACCCCCACACCCTGCAGCTAGGGCAGGGCACTATTGTATCATTGGGCTGTTTTCAAGAGATGTGGAGGATTGGAGAGACAATACAGTGGAAAGAAGAATTGTTTGATAGAATACCTTGCTTTCCAGTTAGTAAGCCACCCATTGCTGGCTTGAAAGTTGTTTACTTCTAACTCTTCAGCAAATTCCAATGCTTTCTTCTGAAGCATTGGCCTGCTGATCAGGATTCCCTTGGATCTATAGCCTTACAGAAGAAGTCAAAAGTAAGGTTGTTGAAAGAATCTAGCTAAGTTGCCTTGTTTAGGCACTGGTGTTTACTGTACAGATTGTTTTCCCATTGACTCTTATAGGCGTCATACTTGTGAAGAATATCGCTTACAGTGATCCTCCCAATTCCAAATTCTTCTCCTAGTTGCTGTTGGGTAGGCTTCAGTTTTCGATCACTAGCCACTATTATGTCTGAAGTTAGTTCCTTGTGAAAGCACTTGGCTAGTCTTCCACCTGCTGCCATTTTGTCAGTCCATCAAAGTTGTGTTCACCATATTAGGCAACATCATAAGCAGTCGGTTTCCGGAATAGGAAGAATTCCTGATTATTAGAGCCAGTCAACATACATAAACTGCCAGTGAAAAGGAAACTTGTTGAATTGGCAAGGTTTCCAGATTATTCAGAAGTTGGATTAGTGAGGTTTTACTGTATATATTTTTAGTTGGACTGCTGTATGGGTTGACACAGTGAGTTGGTAGTGATGGTGCTTTTTCCCCACTTGATATGTGGAAGAGCTTCCAATTGCTTCTTACCCCATCTGCTGTGCTTGTCAAAACATGCAGCATAATACATATAATACATATAGGTAACAAGTGCATACAACCTAGTGTCCAGTAAATATTTGTCTTCCCTAACCTTCAACCCCATCTTCTAACTGTCTGTACACCACTTCACAAGTTGGTTCGTACAAATGTTTACCAATTACTATTGTCGCTGGAAAGTGTACATATGGATAAATAAGGTTAGGTGGTAACCTCCACACCAGAAATGTGGCCACTGTACATGCTAGTCTGATGGTTAGCTAGGCATTACTACGTCAATGAGATTGTTGGTCTCTGACAAATCCTATTTGATAGCAGACAAAAAGATTTACATTAACATACCAAAGAAATGCACACACAGTGTGTACTGTGATGGTAGCTCATGAATTCCACTTTCTCTCAGCAATTCGTAAGCTGCCCTTGACTTGTGCCTCAAATACAGACACTAGCAAACAACTGTAGGTTTGCACTGTATGGCTTGTGGAGGATGAAGCTTGAAATGCCTTCATCTGCTGCTCCCAGAATGATTACACAAATACCATGTTTGGTAGTTTCCACTTCAGCCTGGTTATCCCTCAGAATCATGACAAGATCTTGTGACATGCTGCTACTATGTGATGAATTCTCATATGATTGACTGAGGAGTTGTTTGGAGCTCCTTACATTGCATTTTGAGTGCAGTTTTCTGCTTACAGTTGGGATGTTAGTGCACTAATGTGATATTTTGTCTTTCTGCGGTAATCTGCTCATTTGCACCCTCAGTGTAGCCCAGTGGGTGGTGCATTGTTGGTATCTTGTGTTGTCATTAGGGACAATGATGGAGCACAGACTGTAGCAAGTAGTTGATTTGCTGTGGTGCTGTCTTCCTTCCTGGCAACTACATTACCTACAAAGTGACAGGTATTGATAATGTGTCTTTGAATGGATAACGATCATGTGTATATGTACACCTTATTCATCAACAAATACTCCCTTCGGTACATACAGTACAAGTCAAAAGTTACTTGCACTATTTCGTGAAATCTTGCACGACCCACTCGCGAGATAGTGCGTGATATCAAGCAAATATTGCGTGATCACACAAGACTGCCCTTTGAGATCGCGCGAATAGCAGACTCTTATAGACGATGATCACTACCAGAAATAGACAGATTTCCAAATTACAGAGACCTGATATAAGTAAAATAAATACCGTACGGTAACTTCCTTTGAATTCATTCGATTTTTGTATAAGTAGTACTTTAGAATCTTCTAAAGCATTTATTATAACTGTGTCTTTGAGCGGACATGTGCATCAAACGGTGGCGAGTACTACCAAGCAACAGGGATGGTTAAGAACAGAAAGTGTTTGGGAAGACCGAAGACAGACACGCCTGCATGTGCACGTTTTTATACGAAGCTATGGCTCAGGATGATAAACTGACTGAACGACAAGTCAAAACTGTTGGGAAAGATGACTACCAATTCAGGGCAGTGTGTTTTTCAGGGAGAACATTTGTAATTCTCACGACTATAGTCTAAAGAAAATTACAGTCTAAAGATGATGTTCGTGCTCAAGATTTTGCATGAATGTTGCATGCGATCTCGTTCTTTCACTCGCGGTAGTTTCGTGCAATTATTACGTGATCACCAAACCATCGCATGCGAGACTGCAAGTTTTCTGTACTGTATACCAAGCCCAGAAAAGCTTGGTCTCCTCCATTCCCTGGTACACTGAAGGATAGGTGACTGCATAACTGAAATATTATGTTGATGTTGTTCTTTCAGTAAGAACTGTGCAGCTGTCATGTGGTGGTTATTTAGCCAGGCAGGTGACTGTCTCTTGCTGGATAAATGAGTACTACCAATATCAAGCCAGAAATTGTCTGTCTCTGTTGTCAAGTCTTCATAGCTGGTCGAAGTCATGCTATTCTGCTTGCTTTGGCCAGTTGTATTGCAGCATGTCCTTCCAGTATGGCATCCTAATCCGCAAGCTGATCCAGCTTTCTTACAAGGACACTTTCTGGAGCCACATCGCTGTGTGTACACTGGCAAATGATAGCTGGTTGTCGAACATTGGTGAAGGCAGTCTGTGTGTCTGCACAGGGATTAGAGCTTATGAAATTTACCTCTGCACAGGGATGATAGTGATGGCAGTACTGCCAACCTCCAAGTATCAATTTCAGTAGTAGTGGTTGCTCATTTCAGTATTTTTGAAGTCATTTCAGTATTCTTATGTCTGCATGTGTAAATGCAATTTTGTGGCAGTATAGACTACACTACACTGCTATAATATGCCATTGGTTATCCATTTCTAACAGGGAATCAAAAATGAATCAGGTAGTAATACATGATGTATAGTAAAGCAAAGTATACAATATTATGCATGATAGTTCAGATACAGTAAGTTTATTAAAACAAAAAATTAATACAGCTATATATTACATAATATAGTCTGCAGTACATTGGTAATCACATTCCCTACTCTATATATATATAATAACTCAAGTTCCATGATATGTAATCACTAATATGACATCCTAAATGTGAACTTTGTTAATGTCTAGCTACTTGGAACCTTCTTTCATGGCAGCTGAAGTGCATGATTTCACCTGTTTTAGCAAGTCCTCGTCAAAACTTGTCATTTCACAACAGTGTCCCAGGTTGTTGAAATGGCATGATATCAGTGATGAGACACTTTGTGTGGATAAAGAGGATCGAAAGTCTGTTTTGATCCTCCTCACAAGACTGAACACACGCTCAGAGTCGGCATTTGATGTGGGAATGGACAGTAAGCAGAGTGCAAGATTGGCCAGCTCTTCGTATCTAGTTTCCCCCATTGGAGATGTGAGGCTTTTAACATACAACCAAAAATCAAATGCTTCTTTAAAATCCTTTTTCGTCTGTGAAATGGTGTCATCAATAGCAAATTCACGGTATTCCATCTCAACTCGATCCTTATCAAAATGTATGGGGAAGGTTTCATAAATGGCATTAAATGTTGCTCTTTTCACATCTTGACATTGGGTCACATCAAGAAATTTAAGTTTTCCCAATATTGGCGACCCAAATTGAAACAATTTAAATTGCTTCTTCACAAGAGCTTCATAAAAGGCAATAACGCCTTCATAGAATGTAGTCACCTCTTCTTCAGTAGCTGCTTGAAGGCTAAGAGGTGTTGCATCTCCAATGTAAATGTCTTCCCTTCCCAAGTAGTTGGTTGGATTAGTAATGTCTTGATCAGCAGCAATCAGCTTATCTATAGGAACCCTCAAAATATCCGGCTTAATGTAATACGACAATATGGTTTTGAAGTTGACAATGCTTGGAAGAGACAATTGAATTTATTTAAGATTGCGAAGATGCTGCAAAGAAAGTGGAGCCATGCCTTGGTTAATGGCTGCTTAAAGGTTTCTGCTATACCTTTGACCTTGCCAGATTTACTGGCATCAGGGTGGGTAATAAAGTATTCGCTGAGGGGTTCCCACATGTCCAATGTGCGCAAGGCGGATCTCTCCAAAGAAAGCCAGTGGGTTTGAGCATGTTTCAAAATGGTCTTGTACTCAGTACAGCAATAATCAGCATACTCTTTTAGTGACACGACACGCTTCACACTGTAATGAAAATGGTAAAAAATATCTACCAAGAAATCATCGACCTTTAGGGGAATTACCTTCACAGCTGCTCTTGCACATAAATTTGCCAAGTGGCAAATACAATGAACATCAATGATGTTCGGTTGCACTTCTCTAAGGTGTGCTATTACTCCCTTTCTGGCACCTTTCATTACATTGCATGTATCGGAAGTAAAGCTGAGTACGTTATGAAAGGGTATCTGATATGCATCGAGAACAGATTTGATGGCAGTGAATATACCCAACCCTGTAAAATCAGTAATGCCGACGGTATCTAGATGCCTTGTTGCAATTTTGCCAGCAGTTGGCTCATAGAGACGCACAAGAACAGTGAGCAGCTTCTCAGCATCTCCTCTGTCATTTGATTCATCGCAGAGTACATTGATAGGTGCTACCTTTGCTAACTCAACTAAAGGCTTTTTGAAGTGAGGCTCTAGAGCATGACAAACGATAGATCGAGTCTTAGTGCGCTTGCATGAAAAATCCCCAGCAATTTTGGAATCGGGAAACATTTTAGGAAACAAATCCGTAAGATGGTCTGCAGCTAAAAAGGGAAGGTTATGCATAGCAATGAATTGAACCATTGCTAATTCAGCTGCAGTAACTTTGGAAGTGTGTGCCGAACGGCTTGACTTTCCTACACTCGACTCACCCAAAAATCACCGATTTGTGCGCTTTGCTCAACATCTTTCAGCCTTTTCTTGTGCACCGTTCCTTGAACATGACGCTTAACGTCATTCAGCCCCCGTGCAATACACTAAAATCGCTTCTACAGAGACTACAATAAGCAAACGACTCGCCTTTTGCACTCCTAGTGATATGCGCTGGCAACTGCCACGACGCCTTGAATCGTCCGGTACAAATAGCCTTTAGTTTCTTCTCAGGTGGGCCCAAAGCCTTTAAATTGGTGGAAGCTTGCGTTGAAGTCTCGTTATCAATATCTCCTGCTGGTATTTCTCCTTGTCTACCATGGGCAGCCATTTTGAGCAATTAACAAAAACAATTTCCGTATTACCCATTGCATTTCCATTTACTGTATGAATCGCTCAATTTCCGTATTTTGTACGGATGAAACTGTATGGTTGGCAGCACTGTGATGGATACAGTGAAGTTGGTACCAGTCTTTGTTTGTATAGGGATGATAGGGCTGGATGTTGTATAGGGATGATAAGGCTGGATGTTGTATAGGGATGATAAGGCTGGATGAAGCAACATTGGTGAAGGTAGTCTGTGTTTGCATGGAGTAATGTTGATGGAAGCAGTTTGCATCTGTGCAGGGATGACAGGGCTGGACAGAGCAGACGCTTCCCAGCTTACTACCATAGTGGAAGTGGCTGTCCATGGAGTACATGCCGGTGAGATTGCAGATACAAATGTTGATTCCTTCACTGATAGTCTGCAGATACGGATGTTGGTGTACTTTCTTCACAGACTATCAGTATATGTTTTGTATCTGGACTGCTGCAGTTGAATCCAGGAGCACATGTACCAGATGAATCCTTTTTGTTGATACTGTTTTGTTGATACACAAAGACTGAGCAATACAAAACCGAGGAAAATGAAAGGTATAGTGTTTGTTGTTAGTCTGAAGCAATGGAGGACATGTTCTCGCATCGAATTCTTTGTGGATTTGTCCAACATAGTGTGTAGGGCGTACTTGTTGTTCTGTTGATATCCATGCTTGTCGCTCTATTGGTACTTCTTGTTGTTCTATTGGTGCTTCTTGTCATTCTGTTGGTGCCTCCGTTGCTGCTCGTCGTTTTGTTGCTGTTAGTTATCCTGTTGCTGCTTGCAATTGGCGTGGTGATGGATGTGTTGGAGCTGTCGGCCGTGTGTGGT
>CAUJGJ010000444.1:6178117-6238117 GCA_963170055.1 Halisarca cf. caerulea | reverse complement strand
CATTGCGATGGGGGTACATCATCTTCCGCGATTAGAAGACTACTGGTCTGGTCATCCACTCTTGGGAGCACCAGGGATAACCAGTGGAATGCCAAGACATCGCTTCAAAGTATTGCTTAGATGTCTACATCTCAACGACAACACAATAGCAGTGCCAAAGGGGCAGCCTGGCTTTGATAAACTCCACAAGCTCCACCCCATCATTGACATCATTCGAGACAACAGCCTGAAACTCAACAAACCAGGTAGGCAACTTTCCATTGATGAAGCCATGGTTGGATTCAAGGGACGTTCTTCCCTCAAGCAGTACATGCCCAACAAACCAACGAAATGGGGCTACAAAATATGGTGCATCTGTGATGCAAAAACCGGCTACATGCCTTTCTTCAGTATCTACACAGGTGCTGAAGAGGTAACAGAATTCGGGCTCGGAGAAAAAGTAATATTAACCCTGGCAAGTCCGTATCTAGACAAGGCATACATCTTGTACTTTGACAACTTTTTCTCCAGCGTTAGAATTGCAGAGATCCTACTATCAAGGAACGCCTAATGTGGAAGGACAACAAAGTGGTATCCTTGATAAACACTACAACACCTCCAAACTTAATGGCCACTGTACGAAGACAGAACAAAGACAGTAGTAGAACGTCCATTCCTTGCCCACAGTCTGTGAGAGACTACAACACTTACATGGGTGGCGTTGATCTGGCCGATGCAAGACGAAAGTCTTATTCCTGCAGTAGAAGATCAAAGAAATGGTGGCATCGGCTTTTTTACTTTCTCGTTGACATAACTATGGTGAATGGCTATCTACTGCACCAAAGCAACCCAAACTCACCCAAGATGGCGATGAAGGACTTCGTTTTGGAGCTCGCAAGTGAATTGCTAGCCGCACATTCTTCGCGGGAGAAGAAAGGGAGGCGATCTGCCGAGGCCGCTCCTTCGCGCCAATTCAACGAGTCTCATTTCCCTAGTCACCTCAAGAAACCTCTCCAATGCGTGGTGTGCAGCAAAAGTGCAACAAGGAAGCGAACAAGTTACGGGTGCAGTTCCTGCAACGCAGAAGATCCAGTTCCTTTATGCGTTGTCCCTTGCTATCGAATTTTCCACACGAAGAAACAATGAGATCACCAAAAGCATTTTAGAAGGCTAAAACACTACGAACACTGTGTTTATCGTATTTCTAATTTCCTTGTGTTACATGTAGCCATTTTTCTTTTCAATGTGACCTTGCATTTTTCCGTAAATTTTACTTTCGGTTCCGTGAATTGTCGTATACTTGACTTGTATTAGCTATCAGTGTTCATTTAATATAGATGCTATGACTATGAAACTTATATAATAGAGTCAGCATGTTTAATACTACCTTTTGGCCAAGTTTCGAAACAATCGGAAATAATAACAGAAACGTGGACGTTTACAGGAGGAGCCACTATAGTGGCTCGTGGACGATAAAGGGTTAAGAAATTAATATCAGCTAAAAGTGACTCCAGTCTTTGGAGTCATTGCAAACTCACTTTTGACAGCAGAAGGATGTTCTTCCGGATACTTGTCTTATAATTGTAGAAGCAAATGTTCTGTGACTTGCTCATTGTCTTTGTGTCTATACCTATAATTGTATGACAGTCATGACATTGTCAGTATATTAATATGAACTATACAGTGCTGTAGCATTTATACTTATGGTTTTTGTCCATCAAACTGTTTTTCTTCGGAGGCAGAGTGAATTGCTTTGACCGCGTTCTGTATATGACATTGTTTGATTGTGATATTTACAGTGATGTCCATATTCTGACTAATTAACATATTGTGACTAATTAACATATTGTGTCTTTGTACAACAGCCAAAAGACCATTTTGGAAATTGTTGGAAGGCAGGAGACCTCGTGCCTTCTCAAAGCTTTATAAAGTGGATATGTCAGTGGAGAACAAGCTGAAGATTACAAGATGAGCATCGCTCAGGACGGTAGCAGAAGATTACAGGTGAAATAGTAACACCTTGACGCCAAAGCACCATTTTTCATGCTGTTTAGTGGGACTTGCTTTTTCTGTAGGTTAGTCTTCTTCTGCTTTGGGGTCGACAGTCCAACTAACTTAATTTGGGTCCCTTGATTGGTAGGTAACATGTGGTAAGACGCATAAGTTGTATTATTTGAAGACACCCATACGCAAAAACACAGTCAAGCGAATTGCTCGGAGAAGTTATGGTGCAATAATGAAAGATTTTGCAAGTAACCAACAGCACAGATGTTACATGATTAAGGCCCTAGTCAAAGTCATGAGGACTGAGATTTCCGAAGCATGCGGTAGGAGTTCTAGTTTTACCTTATTGAAAGAAATGGAAAGCACGGATTGGGAGACAGTAAAAACAAAGGTGAATTAATAACTCAGTCGAGTTCAATCATACACAAACTTCGTGCAAGCCGTAATGTCATCTTTGATATCGTTTATCCACAGTATGAAGACATCCTTGCCATTATGAGGGAGGAGCTTCCTGCTTCTAGTGATGAACTCCAGCTGATGTCTAAGGACTACCCACACACAAAGGAGGAACTCACAACAAAGCTAAAGAATGTGAGGACTAAATTCAGGAAGGCTGTGGATGCTGGAAGGAAGAGTGGACATGGAAGGGTGGTGTTGCTCTACTTTGAGCTGTGTGAAAAAATATGGGGCGGGAGTCCAGCTACTACACAGATCCAGGGAGGGGTCGAGAGCACTGATCTGACTGAGGACTAGTCAAACGTACCACCAGCTGAGACCGAAAGTGAGGAAGACCCACAAGATGATGGTCATCTGAACCAACTACAGTCGAGCAAAGGAGGGAACTTCTTGACAGGCCAAAATGAAACGAACCCTCCTTGCAAATTCTCAACTCCTAGGGATTGCTACAGAAGAGTTGGTAATTAAGAAGAAGATGGTGGAACAAATGGGCAAGATGGATCAGGAACACCAGAAAAACATCGGCCAGTTGAAAACCAGCATGGACAAAATAAGTTATTATTCAATTGATGCATTTTCCACTATTTTCCAAAGTTTGATTTCACAGCAACAATTTCCATCCTACTCACTTCAGCCTGCTTTCATGCAACCATACCCACCATATGCACAATGTCATTCTCAGTTATCACCACCATCAACACCTCTTTTGTCACCTATGCCACTTGTACCCCCTACATCACTTTCACCAACCACACAGAGTTCATCCCCTGCAACACTTATATCATTTACAACCCAGGCTGATTCTCCAGGATCAAATTCATTTGGTGCCAATTTGCCACCACGCACAGAACAGTCCGGACTGTAGTCTTATTTTTGGTTTTATTTTATCTCTTTAATTCTAATTACTGTGATCATAATATTATAAGCTGAATAAATGGTGTATAATTATCTAGAATCAGTCTTTACATAATTTTAAGTTCATTCATTGACAATAATAAATATTTAATACTGTAAAAATAAAATAAAAATAATATACGTAAAAATATACTGTCACATTGTAATAATAAGTTAATACTAAACAGTCCCATTTAGGGATCAAAGTACTTGGCCAACACTCGCCGAACTCTTTTCCCTTCAGAGTCATTTGCACCCTGTCCCCTTTCAGTAGCCTGAGGCTGGAAGCTCCTGTCATACTCCACGGAGTTACTGACAACTTCATCCACTAGAGATTCCTGGTTGATTTAACAAAAATTATGGAGGACAAAACAAGAATAAATAACAAAAGGAAGATCATCCATATTTATGTCCATGAAACGCTTCAGAGCTCCAAATCTTGCTTTCAAGCGACCAAATGCACATTCAATGACATTCCAGGCACTACAGAGCCTGTACCCGAAATACTGTTCCCTAGCAGTTGAGCCACCATTGGCGTACTCCTTCATCAAATAAGGTAGCAAAGGGTAAGCAGAATCTCCCAAGATAAGTACAGGAACTGGTGGAAAGTCTTCTAAAAGTTGACACTCCCATGGTGGTATACGTCGAAGCTTGAAGTAATTGTTTAATGTTGAATTGGCAAAGATTCTGGCATCATGGACACTTCCAGGCCATTTTACAACAACATCCATGAAGCAGTGTCGGTAGTCACAACATGCTTGAATGTTTAAAGAAAACCTCCCTTTCCTGTTAATGTAGTCGGTGGGGTTGGCAGATGGCTGCTTGATGTCGATGTGGTTGCAGTCAATTGCACCCAAGCACTGAGAAAAAGAATGTACCTGATGGAACTTTGTTACCTTCTCCAAGACATCTTCCTCTGATAGTGGTAGTTTAATCATAGATAAAGGAAGGGTTACGGGATATGTAACGTGAACCGGAAGTTTCATAGGTGCAATATAAATTCTGCATGTTAGAGGTTGCGAACAAGATCGTATCTAGGCAACTGTCACGAAGAAACAATTTTTGCTCGGTCTTCGGTCTTTGATTGTTTCCTACGGCCAACTGAAGCCTCGGATTCTTCGTATAACCATCCGAAGCACTACATCGGATACCACGTCAGCCACTTGTCGAGGGCATTTCACCAAAGGTGACAGCAGATCGAAGAAAATTTGTGCAAGGATAGCTGAGCTGCATTGAATTCCAACGAAGGTTTGCACCGATTTTTTGGCTTAGTTTTTCCTCAATAGTAGATATTTGGTTATAATAGTATTGCTTCAGTGATAATACATTGCTTTAATGGCGTTTTATACCTCTGCCTACTTTCCGAAGTGAGTAAATAATGCCTAAATCGAGACTCACGCGAAGAAAGGGGGAGAGACGAAAGAGTGCGGTGCAACGAGTCAGAACAGAGGCTTCTGAGGATTCTGGTCAAACGTAGGGAGATGCAGAACCTTCTAAACAGTACAGAGAGGAAATTTCAGAACATCCATCCCGAGGTTGGTCACTAAATTACACACATTACACCGGTCCTGGCCTGTAGGTTTAATTTCCACTTTACTATTTACTTATCCAGTTGGTAATCCGGCTACACTATTGAAGGGCATATCTAGCATCCTTTTTCAAGTTCCTTTGTCCACTCTGTCCCCTGAATCAAGCACACAGCCATCAGTATCTTTGGCAAGGAACTTAGTGATACATCCAGAGCTTGTGGACTGGAAATTGAGACACAATGCATCCGCTACCATTGCATATTGTATTATGTCCGAAGGTATTCCAGATAGCCATCCTCCTGTAAGCATCACTCATGTGCTCTCATTTTGCAATGATCAGTGGAGTTTATGGGTTCACAGTAGGTTGGTTGAACCAGCTTTGCTAGCATATCTAAAAATATCCCTACCATCTCAGTATACAAGCGAATCACTGAATCATTGTCTTAGAGGAATTGATGATGCCCATGTCTGTGTAGGAGCTGGCTTATTTGATCCTGCTGACGTGGATTTGAAGACAATGTTTGTTGATGATTTTCCAACTCCTCAGAGAGATGGTACTGTGATGATGGGAGCAGTTAGGGACATTAAATGCAAGCTTATTGTGCCAGTTGATGTATTTAGGTGCCCCAATTGTACCACACTAAAAGAACAAATGCGCCAGAAGGCCTACCGCAAAGCACAGCCTAAGCCTGTTAATCCGAGCAAATTTACACCTAACACACTGTTATCAACACCAGAGAAGCTCAAGAAGTTAGCAAGTTTGGCTCGTGATAAAATAGAATTCAGGCGCAAAGTTGCATCCCTTACTGCGAAAGTACAAGCCTTGCACTCGAAAGGACTAACTGTTGACGAAACTCTGGATGGTGATCTTGTCAGCATAATGCAATCTGAATCCAGCAAGGTTCAGGATACCTTACCAGATGGGTCGTTTAGGAAGTTGTTTTGGCAGGAGCAAATGAAAGCACTGTCCTGTCGAGATCCTCACCAAAGAAGGTGGCACCTAATGATTATCAAGTGGTGTCTTAACCTGCGCATGTTGTCAACTGCTGCCTACCACAATATGCGAACCATGGGTATGTCAAGAAGAGCCCTAAACGTCTGAACCTCAGCCGATTGCCTCCTACCCCTCTCAGAAAATGTATTCAAAAAAATCCCTTGACCCAATTGGTCCAATGCGTTGTTGACTTTCCGTATGCACAACTGAAGATCCGTTCCTTGTTCCACCATGTTCTCGATATTTATGATGTCATCATCACCCTGGGTTGCTATGCTGTGCGCAGGCAATCCAACTTCTGGTTCGCGTTACATATCCTGTAACCCTTCCTTTATCTATGGTTTAATGTAATTTGGGCCCATTTGTAAGGCAATGGCTTTTGTGACCCTTCTTACTACTGAGGAGACAGATGCACGAGAGAGTCTGAAAGAAATAGCAGTTTTCCTTAAACGACCTTCATCCGAAAGATAATATAGGGTTAATGCAACATGCTTTTCCACTTCAATCGGTGAGTGCATGGTGATTGTCTACCTCTGTATGTAGGGGCGCAATTCGTCACACAGTTTGTAAAAATTTTCCCGCCTGTCTTTCCACTCACTGTACAACAACTCCAGTCAAAAAGTTGGCCCACCATGCCTGAGTTCGCCTGGGATTTATCCAGAAGCGACGTTGCCTTTGTATCTGTTGCTGCCCGCCCGATCTGGTGAGGCGCATGGGTCCAACAGATGATGTTTGGATTGCTTCCAGCAAGATACGTATTCTTCTGATGAAAATCCTGTCCAAAAGTTTCATGATAAGGCGATAGAAATGATACAAATCGATCAAAATGAACAAAATCCACATCACCAAAATAGCGCTCTCCATTTCTTCTTTCACGTACGAAAGTGTCACGAGGTCCGACATGTGACAGGATCAATAAGTATGCGGATACGCTGTTTACACAAAAGAATTATTGCGGCGTATCCGGACTAATCCACTTGAGTATGCGTATTCAGATCGATTCGCTTTCTGTATTCGTGTAAATGAGACCCCCAAAACGGACCACATCTGATGCGTTTACCACCGAATCCAGATTCGTGTAAACAGGGCCTAACTCTCAAACAATCTCCTTATGGCTTGAAGATTCTTCGCTGATGAAAACAGGAGCGAAGACACAAAGTTCACTGAAATATTACAGCAATACCGAATACCGCCTAAAAGTCCGCCATGTTGTCGACATATATATATATATATATATATATATATATACACACATCTTACGGACGTTCCAGACACTTCCGGTTGAAGTAAAAATTATATAGGGGCCGCCTTTGGCGGCCCAAAAATCTAAAAAGACCAGGCTAATCGGCCCTAACTTTTTGGCTCCCGGCCATTAAAGATACACCTTAACGAAAGAGTCGCTGAGGCCATTTGTCACATGACATGCACATGATGTACTACAGTGGACGTGAGGACTAAATTCGGTCGGAAGACATGACGAGCATGGCAGTGAATGATACGCCGAACGAAATTCATTTAAAAGGAGTCAGGACATTTGTAACAGGAGGAGGATACTTTTGACGACGATTCAAAGGGTGCAGAACTTTAACGTCGGATATCAGAATCAGAGTAAAGTGCGTAATATCCGGCGGTAGCCGTTGCTTTTGAATTTACTTTAGAATAGAATGGCCTATCTTATTTTTCTCCTTGATGGGTTGGAATTGAACCCATTGAGAGAAAATAGCATGCCATCTCGTAACATCTTGTTGCTGTTTTGGTGATACTAAATTCTGATTATTAATGCGCTTCACCTAACCTTCTTCCTAGAACGAATATGATTGAACGAATTATTGGGATAAACGTTTGCAAGTGTACAGAAAATGCAAAATGATTGCTGCAGCAAAAACAAACTCAATGCGTACACATTAATTATATCCTCATGATTTATCATGCACAGATCACATGACTTGAAGCCATTGAATAACATTTTTGCTCAGATTCCAACTTTTTAGCACACAGGGCAGATTCGGACATGTCCCACATGCGAATGTACCGCAGGGAGCGCAGATCACTATCAACTCAGTCATTCACGCTGCGCCCCTCCGGGGACAGCAGGTCCACAATCAGGCGCCACTCCCCCAGTTTTCGCTTAGGGATCAGGCCAAACCGATTGATCTGAGCCCCCGGGACGGAGTCGGGTCTCAATGGTCCCATGATACGGCCTTGGGCACACTCCTCTGCTAAGGAGTCGTTGATTACCTGAGGGTGCGCTGTGACTGATGGCATATTGCTCTGGGCGCCTCTCAGGGGGCGTCCAGAAGCCATTGCAAATGCCGATGACAATATATCTCTGGAAGCGTTGGTGCAGGGTCGTGTCCCCTGAGGACACTGCAATACGTGGCATAGCACTGGAGCCACATGGGGAAGTTGGTGACCTGCCTGGGTCGGCAATCCGCGCCTTCTTGCCCTCCATTTCGTTAGGAGTGGTAACTGGCCAGAACTCTGGCAGCATTTCAGCCATCTCCACATATTCTCTCTGACAGATTCAGTCCACCAGCTTCTGGGGCACTGGTGGTAGCCCTTCCCCATGTGCACCCCACAGCTCTTATCCAGCGCAGGGGTGGGCACCGGTGGTAGCCCATCCCCACGTACACCCCGCAGCTCTTATTCAGCACAGGGGTGGGCAACGACCGTGGCAGGAGGTTCATGAGGTGCCCCGAAGTACCATGCGCATCTAGCTGGCCCTCCTGTCCTGCAGGTGCTGAATCCAGGTCTGCTGATGTACCCAGCGGCAGCTCCCCGTTGGGAGAAGGGTCGCTGCCAGACAAGGGTACACCTAGCCTGTTGCCTATGTACCTGACTGCCTCCCTCTTTATGGCTCTTTGGTCAGATGGTAAGGAGGGCACCCGGGCCCAGTCATCCTCAGTGAGATTCTGCATTCAGAACTCTGAGGAGAAGCCGTTGCTATGGCCCACCCGTGCACGGGGGGGGGGGTTGTAGGATTCCACCCTATGCGACCGCCCTACGGCATACCCAGTTTTCCCATTGACCTACCCTGCCTAGCTCACAAGTTGCTCAACAGACAGTAGGGCCTAACCCTAACTATTTTTTCCTTTGCAGAAATTAACAAGTGATTTGAGTTTAAAAAACTTGTGGGCAGCCTAAGACCCTGGAAACTCGAATCACTAGGAGATCATCCTCACGGATTTGAAAGATACCTGAGTTATGCATGGTTTTGTGTAGTGGTGTATAATTATAAAATGTGTGTGTGTGTGTGTGTATGTGTGTTTCTGGAATTATTGTGCTCTGTTGTTATTGTGCATGTTCACAGGAAGAACACATAGAATCAGTCAGGGAAATGATGGTGAGTTAATATGTACACATGTACATGTGTTGTACTATGTATATATGTGCTTGTGTGGTTGTGTGTGTGCATGTGTGTGTGTGTGTGTTTGTGTGTGTGTGTATGTGTGATGTGTGTGTGCGTGCGTGCGTGTGTGTGTGTGTGTGTGTGTGTGATGTGTGTGTGTGTGTGCGTGCGTGCGTGCGTGTGTGTGTGTGTGTGTGTGTGTGTGCATGTGTACCACGTATTCTTTCAACATGTCAATTTAATAATATTTTATGTTCCTTTTCCAACCATGTAGGCAACCATCAACCAGCCCACATGTTAGCAATAACTTTTTGCAACTAGTACTTTATCATTTATTCCTTTTATTAGTATTATTATTATTACTAACTCTCTAACTCTCATTTACTCCTATTATTAATTATATATATTATAATTCTCACAGTACAATTGTATGTTATATATTTATGACATTATTTATTTACTAATCATTAATAAACTATTACAATTCTAAAAATAATAATTACAATGATATATAATAGTATTTCAACAAATTATAAATCCATGTATAATATAGTCAATTATAGAAAACATGTATACAGTATTTTTTTAGTCAAGTTAGATTCTTTGCATAAGCATACAATACACTGTACTTTCTGTATATCAAATTCCTGCAAAGGACAATATAAATTAGCAAAGTATGTCATAAACTCACATAAAGTACATACAAGCATGAATATTCACTGTACATGGACATCCTGACACACACTAAATGTGCATAATCAAACACACACACACACACACACACACACACACACACACACACACACACACACACACACACACCATGCATCCCCCCACAACCACTGAAGACACATACATTCATAAAGGTACACATCAGGGCTGCATACACAATTAGGGGATAGGGGGGCAAATTGAGATTCTAAAATTGTTTGCAATATGGAAGACATGATGGAATAGGTATTTTTTATTTGAGACTGGGGAACCTTTAGTCAAGTGGCACCCAGTACACACACACACACACACACACACACACACACACACACACCACACACACACGCACACATACAAACATCTAAATATACACCACACACAAATAAATACTTATCCCATGATGACGTCATACTTCAGAGGGACCACCTGGGCAGTTAATCTGTTACTACCCAAATTTTGGGGTGTAACAACTAAGCGCCTAGTCTCCTAACACTTGTGATATGATTAGAGAGCAACTAGGAACCCTCAAATAGCACCTAACATTGTCACAATCCTATAGGGAAGCCTATCAAGTTGCAGGTGGATATTGTCACAATCCTAATATGGCAAGTAATAATTTACACCCAATTACATTGGCTGTAGCATAAGAATGACCCGCACTTTTCACAGGTGTTTGTAGTAGCCCGCTCTTTTGGAATAAGCTAGTTACCATACAGGATTTCGGGCGTATTGCTTTTTATTGACCTCGCCCTCGGGTATCGGTCAATTTTAGCAATATGCCCAAAATCCTATATGGTAACTATTACTTACAATTTCACCAGTCTTTATTCTGAAAATGAAAAGAAAGAACAATAAACAATGAGACCACAGATGGACACACTCATATGTACTAGTTACTACAGTTTTAGTGGGGCGTAACGTGTTTACTGGCCGAGGTCAGTAAACACGTTAGGCCCCACTAAAACTGTAGTAACTGGTTTATCGCCGAAGGCTCGGGCGAATTGGCTATCATTCTGCCTTAGATAAGTTCTGGCGAAGCGCTGTCAAGTAAATCCAGGCTTTTCACTAGGAAGCGTACGCATTACAAGACAGGTGGAGAGAGTCTCGTTTGTAAAGGGATTTCTGGATTACTTTTCTTGTCGAGTCTGGAGGCTTTCTTTCCAGTAAATCGATTTTGAAACACTGAGAACTTCTTTGCTCCTACAATTCGAAAATCACTGTCTCCTGTGTTCAGAACAGCAAGGCTGTTTAGAGATTCGTCGGGTACCAACAGAAAGTATGTAACTTAACCCAATTTCCTGGCGTTTAGTGATAAAAATTAATTGTTATGACAATCTGGGCGCTTACACAAGTTACTGCCCAACTTTTGGGCAGTAAACGATTTACTGCCCAGGCGGTCCCTTTGATGTATGACGTCATCGGGCGATAAACATAATTACAGTCAAACCTCTTCACAACACTATTTTCTACAGTACATGCATTCATATACACACACAACTCACGAGTGTACACTCCCCATGCTGACACACACACCACATACCAATTATACACATACATGCATATACTTACAAAATTCACATGAGTATCTACTCCCTCTACCTACACACAAACACAGTCACACACACACACACACACACACACACACACACACACACACACACACACACACAAACACACACACACACACACACACACAAACACACACACACACACACAAACACACAATGTCATAAGCTTAGAGAGTAATCTCACCTATTGCATGCTTTCAGTGCTTTCTTGTTTTCTAGAGATGAAAAGAAAGAACAATAAACAATGCAACCACACACACACTGACACACACATAGACGCACAGACACACACACACACACACACACACACACACACACACACACACACACACACCAAACAACATAGATATGGGTACATAATATAGAACATCTACATGCTAACATACACACACGCGAACATATCCAAGAAAATACTTAAGAGATGCTTTTACTGAGGGCCTGCTCTCACTAAACCTCGCCTAAACACTTGTCATACAAGTTCAACCGTTCGAAAACAGTTGGCTAATAAAACAGAGCTTTCACCAATCCTGCTGGTTTCCCAAACTTTCTTAGATCTTCCCTTCGTCTTCCACAGTTCCGAGGCTTTCTCTATCATCCATAAACGATTTCATCCTAACAGCTACGTCCACATTCTCTGTCATGTTAGACAAACATTAATACACAAGATCACACTCACACGAATATATCCATGAAAACAGATAAAGAAACTGTTTTACTAAAGGCATGTTCCTACTAAACCTCGCTAAACACTTTTACATACTTGTTCAAACACTCCACAATGGATAATCAAAGACATGAAGTTTTCAACAGTCATCTTACCTGTTTCTGGAACTTTCTTTAACCTTTTCTTGACTTTCATAGACTTCTGCAGTAACACAAGATAAACGTTCTCGGTTTAGCCATCCATCCATGTCGTTTTCGTCGTAAATTCTTTGTGTGAGTTCTCTTTTGTGTTGGATGAGTTGGCATAATAGCTTTTGTCAGTTTTCGAGTCCTTTCAAATCATTTTTTTTTACGAAGGCAACACTTTTTTAGTTGCCAATATAGCTCTGAATCTTGAAGTCCCACGGAAATTCCAGGAGTGAGTTGAAACTTGGTAAACTAACTCTGAAACCAACCCTTCAGGTCTTGAAGATTCTTCACTGACGAAAACAGGAGCGAAGACACAAAGTTAACTGAAATATACCAGCAAGACCGACTACCACCCGGATGTCCGCCATGTTGTTGACATATACATATATGTATATATATATATATAAACATCGTTATGGACCTTACAGGCTTTTCCAGTGAAAGTAAAAACAATGTAAAAGCTCCAAAAACACAAATTATAATTTATCGTATCAAATTAAATTCATATTGTAAATAGTAATGTGATACTTTAATTACTTTATAATTATTGAATTAATTATTAAATATTAAATTGATAAATAAATAAATAAATATATATATATATATATATAATTATATATACACATAATCATATATTATATAATATTTAAATAATAATTTTGAAAGAGTAAATAATGGAATGTTACAATTATTGAATATAGTTTGCAGCAAGCCTAAAGCAGCTTTGATCACTACCTTATGTGCGGAAATTTTCGTGTTACGTAATTTTCGTGAATTTTGCGAATGAAGCAGTGTTCGCGAAAATTTTGCAGCGAAAGGGAACATTATTATTATCATTATTAATACTATAGACAACATCGAGTATCTAGTATAAATTAGAGTTCCTCATGACTAGCTAACTATTACCCCTTTCACATGCACATTATAACTGGGTTGGCAAATGAGGTTTGACCCAGGGTTCGACCCACTTCGTGTTCACATGACCCGTTTGCATAATTTTATTCATTGACTTTCAGCGCACTTTTTTTCAATTGATAAGATGGCGGTAATGGATCCACTTTTGGCGGGTGTTCTGCTTCTTGCCTTAGCATGGCTTTGGAAGAGACGTATGCACCGACGACGCGATGCTCTTTTAAGAGTCAGAGCCTATAGGCGAAGAATTGAGGAGTTTAGACGTACCCAAGAAATTTGTGTCGTTTTGATGGTGATCGTGGCGAACCGGTGGGATCTATCGATCGCTGCAAGACAAAGGAGAACACTATGGGTACGGCCTAGGAGTCGAGTCTTTTTCTCGGAAGTTGTATTAAATTGGGATGACGCAGAATGGAAACGAAATTTCCGAATAAGCAGGGCTACCTTCCGATTTCTCTGCAGAACACTACGCCAAACCCTACGTTGCAGTGAAGTGGTACGAAAGCCTCTCACAGTGGAAGAAAGGGTGGCGATTACACTGTGGAGGCTGGGGACTAATATAGAGTACAGGACTATTGCTCATCTCTATGGCGTCGGGTTATCCACTGTTTGCGTTGTGGTGCATCAAGTCTGTCATGCCATTGTTCATACCCTTTCCAGGAGATACATCAGACTACCAACAGGAGAAGATGCCCAGGTAATAGTTGATGGTTTCTTAAGCAAATGGGGATTTCCACAGTGCATGGGTGCTGTTGATGGTAGCCATATTCCCATCATTGCCCCCCATACTGACCCACTTGATTACTACAACAGGAAGGGTTTCCATTCAGTTGTTCTCCAAGCTGTAGTTGATCACGAATATAAGTTCTTGAATATTTTTGTTGGTTGGCCTGGGAGTTGTCATGACGCTAGAATTTTCGCAAACTCCGAGATTTTTGTAAAAGGAGAAGAGGGAAGCTTACTACCCAATACAACACAACGGATCAATGGAGTGGATGTACCAGTTGTTTTGTTAGGAGATCCTGCTTACCCCCTCCTCAGGTTGTTAATGAAGCCATTTTCTGACCTGGGCTGTCTAACTAGAGAACAGCAGAGATTCAATTACTGTCTGAGTCGTGCCAGAGTCGTAGTGGAGTGTGCTTTTGGAAGACTGAAGGGACGGTGGCGATGTCTTTTAAAGCGCAACGACTCACATTTGAGTTTTGTACCAACTATTGTTACAACATGTTGTGTGCTTCATAACTTATGTGAAGTTCATGGAGATGGGTTTGATGATGATTGGACATGTGCAGAGGAAGTGGCATCCCATTCTACTCATTCGAGTAGCACCACCATTGATTGGCACTAACACCACTGCAGAGAACATAAGGCATGCTCTTTGTCAACCCTTTATATAACATTAAGCTTTAAATTGACAGTAACTGTTACAGTAGTGTACTCAAACGTTAACAACATGTATAATATATAATGTAACAGTACATTACTCTAATGTTAATCTTCATCACTATCTACAACATATGGTAACTCCGACTGAGTCCCTTGCACATGTTGAGGTGGTGGCCCTGCTGCTTGTCCAGGTTGCATGTGGTGGTGGTGGCCCTGGAGTTATATAAGGCATTGGTGGCGGGCCCGCCGGTCCATAATGCATCGGTGGCGGACTCCCATAGTACATGGGCAGTGGCCGAGTGTAGGACAAAAACTGCCCTATCAAATCCATAAATCTATCATCTCTTTTAGCATCCTCCTTGGCTTTTTCTTCTTCTCGTCTCAGTCTTTCTAATTCCATTGCCTCAAAACCCTTCCTCTGTTCATCCATCCAATTTAATACTGTTTCCATTAGATCAATGGCACCTTTTTCGGCTCTATCAATCTTTGATATCTTTCTTCTTTTCTTTGGTGGTTCCACTATCTTCTGCTTGCCAGTGGCTTTTTGCTAGCCCTTTCCTATCCCATCACTCACCAATGGTCCAGATGTCGTTTCACCCCCTTTGACACTTGGTACAGGTGTCTCGTTTCCCTTGACAGTTGAGACTGGTGTCTCATTCCCCTTAACACTTGAGACTGGTGTGACATTTGAGACTGGTGTGACACTCGAGACTGGTGTATCCTCTCCAGACAAGACAATGCTGTTGTCACTTGTCAAACCAGAGGTACTAGCCTGTGCATTTTTTAAAGAAATTGATACTAGCTCCTCATCCTCCCCAAAATCGCTCCCAAAATCGTCTGGCACGTCAATGATATTGGATGGGGGGACAACGACAATAGTGTCAACCACATGTGGAGGATTAGTAACAGCATGATTCTTCAAAACACTATTAATGACGTCGAACCACGGAAAATCCTTTTTCGTTACCTCCTCATCGCTCTCCACGCCTGCGCCGCTCTTTGCTTGTCCACTACCTGTTTGTACCTTTTTTTCAACGATTTCAATTTGTCTTGGATCTGCTTTTGAGTGCGATCGTGTCCTACCTTCTTAAGTTCCGCGATCATCTTCTGATACACCTTTGAATTCCTCTTACCGGACGACAAAAGTTCACCCTGGATAGTTTTTTCACTCCACACCGTCAGAAGAGCTCCAATCTCGCTATCAGTCCACGTTCATCCTCTTTCCGCCATTTTTTTCGCACTCAAAATGGGGTCGAAACGGTGTCGAACCCACCTAAGGAACTGGGTGATTTATCAGGGTCGAACCTCGTTTATACATTGGAATCTCACACCTTGAAGGTGTTAAACGGGGTTTGACCCAGTTATAGGAGGTCCATGTGAAAGGGGTACATGAGTAGTAGAGTGATAGAAGATTTCTTCAAGGTTCCAGGAGTCTTTGACAAGAAGGCACCGATAGCTGTCTGCCCAGCGGAGGTTCGCGGGGTAAAAGAAGAGCTTAAGTCTTTACATGAGGGTGAAACCAAGCGTGAAGCCAGGCGGGGAAATTATGAAAAGATGTCAGCAGGAGATAAAGCCAGAGCAGCCGAGTATGCCTCGAAAAACGGCATATTGGCAACCATTCGCCACTTCAAGCAAACGGGCGAGTTCGCTCATTTAAAGGAAAGTATGGTTCGAGGGTGGAAAAGTACCTATTGTATGAAGCTTGCATTTTCCAGGTAAAGAGATGTAGAAGTGGAGGCGATAGTAGAATTGCCTGAAAAACGGCGCGGTAGGCCACTTCTCATTGGTGAAGAGCTAGAAGACAAAGTGAAGTGGTTTTTGACTGAAATTCGTAAGTCTGGAGGGGTTGTAAATTCTCAGATTGCTGTAGGGGCAGCCAAAGGCGTCATAAAGGCCAGAGATGCCAATTTGCTGGTGGAAAACGGAGGGTCTATCGACATTGGCAAGGATTGGGCTCACAGACTCCTTGGAAGGATGGGTCTTGTGAAAAGGCAGGCCACAACTAAGGCAAAAGTGTCTCCCAGCAATTTTGCCATCTTGAAACATCAGTTCTTAGACGACATCAGGTCCGTGGCAATGATTGATGAGATACCACAAGATCTCATCATCAATTGGGATCAAACTGGCGTGAAGTGCGTGTCAGTTTCAAATTGGACAATGGAGGTAAAGGGGTCCAAACGCGTTGAAGTGGCTGGGGTTGATGATAAGAGGCAGATTACAGCACTACTCTCAATTACAATGAGTGGAAAATTACTGCCTGTGCAGGTGGTCTACAAAGGTAAAACACCAGCTTGCCTACCTAAAGTGCCCTTTCCTGATGACTGGCATGTGACATTCACTACAAACCACTGGTCAAATGAAGAAACAATGATGGGATATCTCCACTGCATTCTTTTGCCATATATTGAAAAGGTGCGCAAGGAGTTAAAGCTCAGTGCCACCCAGCAAGCACTTGTTATATTTGATCAATTCAAGGCTCAAAATACAGAAGGTTTCCTGCAAGCCTTGGAGAAGAACAACATTAGTGTTGTCGGCGTGCCACCAAATTGCACAGATCTTCTTCAGCCTTTGGACGTCAGTGTAATAAACCACTGAAGAGCCATATGAAGAATTCCTTCCAACAATGGTACAGTGATCAAGTTGAAAGAAACTTGGCCAGGGATGACAGCACTGCAAGCCCCATCGACCTCAAATTGAGCATTCTAAAGCCGTTGGGGTTTCAGTGGTTAGTGAATGCGTGTGCTTATGTAGAGGCAACAGACATAATACGTAATGGATTCAGAGAAACCGGAATCACAGATGTCATCCAGGACACCATACAACTAAAGGAATAAGCCACTAATTAAATACTTTGATACACATCATGACTCCTGCAATAATTAACAATAAACATTGTCAAAGTTTCTGTACTGTACGTAGCAATCATTTATGATATCTTTACAATTATTATAGCTGCTGTGAGTAAAATGTTACAGTACTAGCCACAATCAAGGGAAAGGCTCAAACAACATCTTCATCAAACAATTTTTCATATGTTGTCGCAGCAACCCCTGCATATAGGTTGTGCTGGCAGGGTCTTTACCGAAAGCAATGCTGGTTGCAAATGCAATAGCAAACAGTCCACAATCAGCACTACCTGTCTGCTTCTGCACTCCATCAATAATTTTGATGCTGCCCCTCCCACATCGAAACTGCTTCAGTAGAGGAGACAGTGAATTAGCATCCCACTTTGTGTACGCTGAATCATACACAAAGTGTTACACCTTACACCTTTGCTTTCCCTTCAGATTTGGCAGTACAAATCCAATGATTCTTTTGAATGTTGAAAATCTGAATGGCATTGGAAGTCTCACCGATGTTTTCCTGGTTCTAAAGTAAAGTCAAGCGTAGTCCGTTGATGTGTGGGAACTGTTTCTTCAAAATTCTTTGTGCAAAGTTCATGTGCTTGTCATTGAGCAGATCACCACCCTCCAAAATTCTGCAATCGTCATGAGAGAAGACAATATCTTCAAACTTCAACCAGTGATCACATTGTGTTAGTGTTTGCTTGACACCATCAGTCTTTTCTGCGTCCACAGGTTGGCAGTTGCCTACAGAAGGCTGACTGTTGATCTCGAAGTTGTGTTCACTGTCCTGCGCTGATAGGTGAACTACGAAGCCAATTTCGATCAGACGACGTCTAACTTTCATTGCTGAGTCTTCGGTGAAATCGCGGAAACTGTAGCTGCAAGGTACTTCCAGACCTCCCTGGGGCAAATCACTGGAAAATCGTTTTTGGCCTTTTATCGTACACGAGATTCTCCCTCCTCAACCCAAATATAGTGAACATACGCACGATATAGTCCTAGGAACGTGCCCAACAATCACACCATTCCTTACGATGGCCACAGCATAAGGATCTTCCAGATTTCTCTCCTCTCTTTCGCAAAGTAGGATCTCTCCAATTAAGGCTGCCCAAGATGACTTATACACATGGTAGCCACGTACACAACTCTCTATAGAGAAAATCGTTGAACTCATCTCAAAGATCTTGCAGAATACTCGTATCAAAGCTACTTCTGCCAAGGTTAACCAAGCATTGATGCTCAGACTTCGCGAAAATAAAAAAAACACCAATTCGGAAAAATTGCCATTTGCGAAAATAAAATCGCGAATTTCTCATAACTTCGCCCTTCGCGAAAATTATGTAACGCGAAAATTTCCGCACATACGGTATTTCCTGCATGGGGAAAGAAGATAAAGATAATATTCTTGTGGCCATTTCAACAGTATGTGTGGTGCATGTACTAACTAACTTGGGGAATACTAGTCTCGGAACCAGACCCACTACGCTCTGTGACATCATACGTACGCCGCAAAGGTGGGTCTGGCAAGTGTGGTGCCGAATCCTGTTGCAAATAGGCGGAGTCGAAGTTGACCACAATAATAACAGTGATTAATGTGTTATCAATTCACGCCGCATAATAATTAGGCAGCCTGTAGTAGCCTCTGCAAACGCAGTATATAATAGGCAGCATTTTGCAGCTGTATACGTTCGCTGCATGGTATATGATAGCGGTTTTCCATGGTACCTAATAGCTATGGCGGAAAGCGTTCCTTTACAGATATCTGCAGAAGAAGCACTAGAAGTTTCCTTTAGAGCCTTGACAGTATCTTTTTCTACCCTGAAAGACCATCAGAAGGATGCTGTCCTGGACTTCACTAAGGGCGGGATGTCTTTGTTGGTTTACCAATTGGTTTTGGTAAAACCATTATCCCAGCTCTTCTGCCGGGTTGTTTTGATGAACTGGATCAATAGTAATGATAATGTCACTCGAACAGCCAGTTCAGGGGCATGATGACATTGGATGTATACAAAAGCAATCTTGCTGGCATTGTCATTGACGAGGCGCATTCCATCTGCAAATGGTGAGAAAACAATTGTATTGCACACAGTACACATGGCCTGTGCAAGTAAGTCAGTACTGTAGCTGTTACGACAAATGTGTAACATTTTTAAATAATAATTGTATATACGTGTGTATATGTTACATTGTCACACTTCTTAGGGGTAAAGATTTCCGTCCAATGGACGGCGTCCATCATTTGGACGGCTTGGAGAATTGCAATTCATTGTCTCCCCACAAGTCCATGTCATGGCAATGACAGCAACTGCCAATGCAAGAACCCGGGAGGCAATTCTGAAGAAAATCATTATGGAAAACACTTACGTAGTGGATATATCACCTGATAAGCCCAACATTTTTTTGGTGTACTGAGGGGAGCTTCTGTTCATAACTTCGCTGCAACTATTGTGAGGGACTGAAGAAACTTGGGCAGGACTACCCTAAAACTCTGATATTCTGCCAAAAGTTGGTTTACATCTACATAGTACAGTACATAAACTGGTCACATAAACATCCTACAACTTACATGCAGATGTGAAGACTGTGGATACCTATTCTCAGCAATTGAGAGGATTTTGGCAGAATCATTCACCATATCTAATGGATTAAGTTTCCCATCTCCTGGAGAAAGGTGCACAATACAAAACCATACATGTGTTGCCAGATGTGTAGATTACTGTTACTTTCCCTGTCTTACACACAGACTAGCTGAAATATTCATATCACAAAACACAAGTGATCTGAAGGAGGAGGTAATTGCAAACTTCGTACATAAGAACACTGCTACCCGCCTAGTAATCTACACTGAGGCCTTTGGAATGGGTCTAGATTGCCCGGACATTGCACAAGTTATTCACTACAGGACACCCCATACGATTGATGACTACCTACAACATGTGGGGAGAGCGGGGAGATCAGGGAAGCAAGCCAGGGCCATTCTGATTCCAGTGCAAGCTACTGGGCACACACACAGGCTAATGAAAGAGTATGCTCGTAAGGGAGAAGGACAAGTGTTGTGTAGAAGGGTATACTTATACAAAGATTACCCTAACACCACAAACAAGCCTGACTCTTTATGCAGGTGTTGTGACATTTGCTCTACTTTGTGTTTATGTAAAGACTACGTTACACTAAATAAGATAATTTAGCCAGTACATGTATGTATGAGTTTTTTAAATTATTATCAATAGAGTGTGATACAATGATGACAAGGAGGATTAATTTATATATATATTTCCATAGAGCTGAATTTGTCTGTTCGCAAACTCCTCCCGCAGCTCAAGTGTGATCGACGTGAAAAGCGGCACACTTTCGAGGAGCCTCATGGGGAGTGTCATGGTGGGGTAGACGGAAGACGATTCTCCCCGCCTGAGAAGAGCGCTGCAAGAATTTCTCCTTGCGGAAAAGATGCCATGTTTTCGTAAGCGTTTACAGAATGCATATGCAGTATTCCGGAGACTAGATGTACTTCGCGAAGGCGCAACCCTTCAAATTCTGCTTATTGCCAGAGTTTAGGGGAGGTGGAAGACTAGACGAACGATTGTCTTGACGGCTAAGGCGCAATGCCTCCCTGGGACTTAAATGCAAGAGTTCAGGGCGGGCAGGCAAAGGGTAGACTGAGACATATCGGCGTATCACATCGGCACAAGAGCAGCACAGCAACGATAGAACCCCCTCAGATAGTGAGCTGCCTTTCCAGTTCAAAAGACTGCAGTTCCCTATTCAACCCTGTTTTGCAAGGACACTTAGTAAAGCACAAGGGCAATCACTGCAAGAAGTAGGCATTGACTTGAGCACTCCATGTTTTTGCCATGGGATGCTGTATGTTGTACAGCCAAGGAGTGGATCATGTAACTCGATCAGTAGTGATGCATGCACCAGGCAGAATTACTAGGTGTGCACAAATAAGTCCAGAACCTCGCGATCTAGCCTATACATAATACGCACATGCACACACACGCACACACACACACAAGCACACACAAGACATGTACAAACACACACACACACGTACACATACACACCACGCACACACACACACACACACACACACACACACACACACACACACCAGGCTTCTATTTAGTGAGGGAGCAGGGGGGAAGTTTCCATCCCAAAATTTTCATCCAGATGACGTAATTGTTCATAGTTACTGAAGTCACCATTACACTGGGGCATTATAGCGCTTTTTGATAGTTGGGGATTAAAGGCGACAAAGTTATAGAATTTGTGGAATTTGTCACATTTTACCTATATACGTCATTCCCAACAGAAGGTAAATGTTGTAATACGTCATCAGTAGCGGGCGCTTACAGTGGTTTAGCGATAGCAGAATCTTTTCAATCTTATCGACTTTGAAAAGGCAAAAAGCCATTTTGTGCCTTAATAAGTTTTGTTTAGGTATTTGTAAAAGCACATCAATGTTTAGTCGCAATGTTGAAGCTACACTAGTACCATCAATAAGGGCCAGGTACCGCCGATATCGACCTTCCCACCTCGAATGATCGTTGCAGAATGCCGAATCAATGTAAGAAAGTACTGTGGCAGGTAACTGCACTATACTATCCAGGATATCCTAGATCACGAATGAAACACTAGCTAAAATCGGCAAATTTAAATGTTAGCAGGCTCAGTCTACTTTCTGACTTTGTACTAATCGATTGATTTCGCACGCAAGCCAGTGCCACTGTCTCTGAGTCTTAGTCGTCAAGTATGCCACTTTCGTCGCAGATATGACTATCAATGACAAGAATATATGCATACGATACTTGTTGGAACCATTTAATGAAAAATAGAACTTTCCGCACAACAAATTGCCGACCAGATCGATTGTTCACGTAGTTGATAACATTGTAGGGCACTTATTTCCAATGTACCATACGAATTTAAATGCCCAATACTGATGACGCACACCTTACGTCATCCTAAAATGGCGGATTGGAACCGTCCTGCAAATATATCGTGTTTTGGGGACGTGTACCCGGGACTTTTTCTGAACAACAAAAGAATCCAACGATTTAAAATACTTTTGTCTACTTGTTTTCGCTGAGCAGGGATTATATAAGCAGGTTAGCCCAAGATATTACCATTTTAATTGTCATTTTTAGCCATTTTTACCCGCTAAAAGTACATTTTTGGTTATAACTATTTCAGTTGGAGTTATATGTTCTCCGCTCAGCATCCATATCTTAAATGAACTTTACTCTTTCGTCTCATGCCAGTTTCATCTCTTTGGGAGACCGTCTACACGTCCCCAAATTGACGTTTAGAGAAAAAGTGTACCTTTTTCAAAATCATTTTTATACTTCTGCGTATGACACATGGGCCTGTTTTGTAGTTTATTGTTTTGATAAATAACATTAAAACACTAAACAGTTGTAAAAATTGACGTACATGTTTGTTTGAGCTGTAAATTCGATGTATATATTACCATTTCGAGCGGCGGCCATTTTCTTCCCCAGTCGAAAAGCGCTATAATGAGCCTGTGTGCCTTTTGGTACCCTAATCGGATGGACCTGGAAAACTGTTTACGCTCAGGGTCAAGCTTCCAAGGACGACGGAGTGATGTAGCTTAGTGACCTTGTTGGTTCTGTATGTTCTCCACTTTGTGTGAAACTCATTACTAGACAATAGCGCTTTATTGTAGAAAGAAATAAAACAAAAAGTTGAAGATAATTTTGCAACCACTGAAGCCATATAAATGCAAACGGACATGTTCCACATGCGTAGCCTTGGTCTACTTGTGGTCACTGTTTTAGATGTGTGTATAACTAACTGGTTGCATGGTGTACCAAGGGAGCGCACAGCGCTCCGGTGTGGAACAATAGTGTCTTTGTTAGGCTGTAACATATGTAGTGCATGTTAGATGTCCTTGGAGTAGTGTGTCTATGATTGGAATGATTTGAGTTAAATTATTGTTGAAATCAAGAATGGAGGCGATTCCGCTGAGATCTGTAACAGCAACGTTACGTGTGTGTGTGTGTGTGTGTGTTTGAGTGTGTAGGATGTGTGTGTGTTTGTGCATGTGTGTGATGCGTATGTGTCTAAGTGTGTGTGTGTGTGTGTGTGTGTGTGCGTGTGGGTGTGGGTGTGGGTGTGGGATGCATATGTGTTGAGTATATATGTGTGTGTGTGTATACTCTTTTGTGTGTACATTCATGTGAACATAGCATTAAGTTAGCCTCCAGGCTAACTAACACAGTCATTAATTTGCCAAATTATGTTTTTGTGTCACAACTAGGCCAATGTATTCCTTGTTCATATGTTGGAACCTCTGAATGTAAGCCAACACCTTCATAATTTGACATTTTCTCTAGTTCAACCATATTCCGATGTATAGTCATACAGAGATTCACTATATCCAATAAGATCTGTAATCTAAGCACTGTTTGCTGTGTAAAAAGTGTTGGATTTTAGATGTTCCACTATCATTGCAAGTGTTGGGTTGAGTTGGGTGTAAGTAATACTTCTAGTTGCTGTCCAAGCCTCACTGATCACAAATCGCATGGTCTCCACCAATCAGTGACTTAATGCAGATACGAGATTCGTAAAAAAGTCACAATATACAGGAATGTTGTACTTGCGAACAAACATTAAGCTTATTCTATAGAATTATCAACACCAAAGAAACACGTGCAGCACATTTTGGGAAGATTCGGGAGGTACACAAAAGCAATAAACTAACTTAAAGGGGCTTTCAAAACAAAAACGATTGAGGTTTAACTCACCGATTTGCTTTACGAATCCACCATAAATTGATCAGAACTGAAGCTTTATAAACGAATTTCCTTAGCTGAGAAAATTATAACCGTCCAATAGAAGTTAGAATGGCATCTGATCAAATGTTGGAGGATTTTCAGAAGGACTCCGTGCGGCGCGAGAACCAAAAGCAAGTATACAGATGACGTAATTGCTCATAGTTACTGACGTCACCATTAAATGGCCGCTTTGAAGCCTCGTTTGTTAAGACTGTGTGATCCGGACGTGTAGATGATACTTATATCATTGAAAGAAGATATGGAACGTTTCAAAGTACTATTGTGTACATTCATAGCGTGAGCGGAGAAGATATAACCAGGTACGCTGATTATGTAACTATTTTAAAGCCTAATTTTCACATTTTTATAGCCAATAAACTACATTTTTCCTTATAATTATCTCATTTCGAGTTATAATGTTTCCGCTCACTAATAACTTATTAAGTAAACTCTACTCTTTCATTTGATTCCAATTTTGTGGCTCTTAGAGACCATCTACACGTCCGGACTTTGCCATTTGCTGCAAAAAGTGTACCTTTTTCAAAGCTAATTTTCCTTTTTGAAACATAAAGTCTATGCTTAAACTGTACACCAATATTTCGATAAATAACAATAAAACACACAGCAATTTTAAAAAGTAAGAAAATGTATTGTCTTGAGCTAAAAATGTGCTAATATTTTAGCCACTTTGAAACGGCAGCCATTTTGCGTGACACACTATAATGAACCTGTGCACATCTTCGGATCGAATTCTTTGTGGATTTGTCCAACGTAGTGTGTAGGGTGTACTTGTTGTTCTGTTGATATCGATGCTTGTCGCTCTATTGGTGCTTCTTGTCGTTCTATTGGTGCTTCTTGTCATTCTGTTGGTGCCTCCATTGCTGCTCGTCGTTCCGTTGCTGTTAGTTATCCCGTTGCTGCTTGCAATTGGCATGGTGATGGATGTGTTGGAGCTGTCGGTCGTGTGTGGTGTGTAGTCTGTTGTAGTCACTGTATCAGTCATTGTCAAGTCCGTTGCATTTTCAGAATCACTCACTGTCCTCGACGACCATCTCTTTGATACAGCCCAAGGTATTCTTTTGCTAGCTTCAGGTGGTTGTTGTCTTGATGGTGTAGAAAGAATCCTTGGCCTCTCTCTCGGGTGGCTACTACCTGCTCTTCTTTCATCAAGTTTTTTTTTTCAATTTTGTAGCTTCTATAGTAATACAAAGGTAAAACATAATAGACAGCCTTTCATTTAAATATGGACCAGGTCTTAAGTTCACTTTTTGATAGCCATGGCAGTTGATGTTGGAGAACACAGTGTCATCAGAGTCACTCTCCTCAGTCATGTACTCCCATGACAACTCCATCCATTTGCTCTTCTCTCGCGGTATTCGGACATATATAGCTCTTCTCTGATAGAGCTAAATGGTTGAAAGCACAAAATTAATTTTAAATTAATCTATTCGCCATTATAATGAGCAATTAATATGATCATTATGCCTAGTTGTGATACCTATTCATTTGAATCATCTGGATGTTTAAGCCATACATTCGCATGTCTTATGTTTTGCCTTGCTTGCTTTCTTTTTGCCCTTTTCTTTGCAGCTTTTGCAATAGAGTGACGCTAAGGTTCAGAGTCATTGACTAAACGTCTACGACTCTCATAGTACCTGTGAATGGCCTCTGCAGTTAACATTATGGTAGAAAGAAGACATGGCATTACATAGATTAAGAAATTAATATCAGCTAAAAGTGACTCCAGTCTTTGGAGTTATTGCAAACTCACTTTTGATAGCAGAAGGATGTTCTTCCGGAAACTTGTCTTTTAATTGTAGAAGCAAATGTTCTGTGACTTGCTCATTGTCTTTGTGTCTATACCTATAATTGTATGACAGTCATGACATTGTCAGTATATTAATATGTACTATACAGTGCTGTAGCATTTATACTTACGGTTTTTGTCCATCAAACTGTTTTTCTTTGGAGGCAGAGTGAATTGCTTTGACCGAGTTCTGTATATGACATTGTTTGATTGTGATATTTACAGTGATGTCCATATTCTGACTAATTAAATGTAATAATAAATTATTCAATGTATTAAAATTACTTACCGATGTTTTGTGAGGGAGTTTATAATTGGTTCCCTGCTGTGTGCCATCTCTAGTGAGTTGCTCTTCTAAATTAGTTTCCTTCTCAGTTAGCTTGACTATTTCCTGCTTCGAGCTTTCATGCAAAGACTTAGCTCTGTTCAGCTCTTCAGCCTGAGTTGTGGTAAGTTGTATCAAATGATCCAACTTCTGACTGATGCTTAGACTGGACTGTCCATCAGACGAAGCCATTTGAGGAGTAAACTGGGTATTGTTGAGAAAACCAGTCAGAGAATAACCCTCTGGTGAGAAACATGCTCCAGTACATTCCATGCCTTCAAGTTAGCCTTTGGGATCCTTTACTGTAAGATGCATGTACTGCGAATTATTCCGCCAATATGCACTGCGCATGCGCAATGATGTTGGCCTAAATGTGATGACCTCTAGCTAATTGGTTATTAACAAAACAAATACATCTAATTTTTAAATTTGTTATTATAAGTGCATACTTAATACCCTATCAAAGGGGAGTGCAGCTGGACCCACAGGGCAAGGCATGCATGCTTAGTGAAATTATTGTGTGCAGCTCTGACTGCACCAACTGTCAATCATCTCACAACCTGCCAGGGTATATACCAGGGGACATGCAAAAATTATTGTTATCATTCAATTTCAAAACTAAATCAAGGGCAGAATGCAATATTTTAAATGCATATATAGTGGTCCCTGGTTTATCCGACCAATATGTCAGATAAAGCAGGTATAATTGGATAATTCTGTGTACTAAATTGTACACAGAGTAGTGATGGTGACTCACAGCGGAGTGTTGGATAAACTACTTTCGGATAACCCAGGTGTGACTGTACTTACTAGTTACTATAAGCCTACCGAGGGAATATCGTATTTACTGCACAAGATCCCAAGCACGAAGCACCCGAGGGGCGAGAGCAGTAAATACAATACTCCCAAGGATAGGACGTATAGTACAGTGAAACCTGTCTAATCCGACACTCAATGGGACTGGAAAAAAATGTCGGATTAGGAGGTTGTCGGATTACAGAGGGTTAGGGTTTGGGTTAGAATTTTGATTCGTTATTACAACTGAGTCCGATTATTGCGTAACAGTGTTTGCTAGTAGAGAGGTTTAGCACTACGTAAAACGTTACGTAATGAGCTTACTTAGTAACGGTTTCGACGTATCAAGGTATCTTAGTACGTTGTTGTTCTACGTTATAAGGCTCGTGTTGACGCTCTCTCCATTACTCCTCTAACTGCTGCTTTCCGCCTGGCGTTCCGTTTCTGATAATAAAAGAACGCTAGGAACCCAAATCTCCCTCAGAATCGCCAAAAACTCGCAAAAAAGATCTTCGTCATAGTTCTATGTCATAGTTCTATGTCGCTATAACGTTACGACGTTGCTAAAACGAAAAACGTTCTAAATTTCAAACGTACCTATCAGCTTACTACGTAGCGTTTAAACGTTATGCCATAGATACTCAAACCCCTCTCTAGTTATTGAATCATTACGTAATGAAGCAATATGGCGTCCGCATGCAAGCATAACGCGTACGGCGGGAAAATAGAAGGAGAAACTCCAGCCAATTTGCAACAATTGTCGGATTGTACAGGTTAATTTTATTCTAGGGACTCCAAAATGGATGTTGGTTTTCGGATTAGGCATTTGTCGGATTAGGCAGGTGATTTTGTATTGAAAAACTATCGGTGCCTCGAATTTAGTGTCGGTTTAGGCATTTGTCGGTTTAGAGAGGTGTCGGATTGGGCAGGTTTCACTGTAACTGGTTTGTCGCCAATTAAACGCTCCAAAAGCAGGAAATTGTTCCTAGAATCATAGAATAGAGAAATGGATTTCAGTATATACGTTGAAAAAGACTAAAAAGATTCAATTTCGATATGGAGGAAGAGGATTTCGAAGACGATAAAGAACTTAGTCACATAGGCAATGTCAGGTACGGTTAAGTTTTACTTTTATATTTGGAGGAAATGTCTCTGCTCGTTGCTTCTATAAAAGCCTGAACAAAGCCTTCGATATAAGCCTGTGCGAAGTCTCCTGCGTTTCGGAAAGCTAGACTTTGCTCCGGTTTGTCTTCTGTTGTGTTCTTTTAGTACTGCTTACATTGGGTCTAGCTTCATTGATTGTGGTTTCACAGCTTACACTGCTTACTTACTGCCCTAGACTAACCAAATTTACTGCCCTGGTGGCTCCTTTGATGTATGATGTCATCAAGCGATACTTGATATCAAACGCCATTTGCCAAGGTTATTGGCTTTTGGGATCACCCCAAATCGATTAAAAACGATGCCAGACAACATATCTGGCAAGTAAGGACCAGCAAGGTTACTGGAGTCTCGTTCCGCATCCAAGTAACCTTGAACTACATCCGGATGCTCCAAAGCAGATGGCATAATGGAGCTAGCCGAGGTGCAGGTAAACGCAGGGTTGAACCCAATCCTAACCCCTTCCTGCAACCCTACCAACAGTTGATCAACCCATGTTTGGTTGGGATGATTCCTGAGGTGATTTGACCAGGAACCAAGCCGGAGGGGAGTATGAATCACCCTGGCTAAAGGTGGGAGTGCCGGGACCGAACTCACAGTGGAACTGAACTTTTGCAGACCACAAAATCGGGTGGCTAACATGGGGATCACCTTCCAGCAAGCAGGCTTCCATGCAGCCAATCCTGAGAACAACAATGTTTAAGGGTAGGTATGAATATAATCAAATAATGCAGAACTTGAAGACAACATTATACATATTAGTGTGATAATACCTATTAAAATACTGCGTAATCATAAAGTATACAAGAGAAATAACAGTGGCTAATAAACTAAACAGCATACAATGAAGCTAACATGCCTTTTATATACCCAAAGGGTAATACAGGAACAATATATATATATAAATAATTAATACTTATACATGCATACATATATATGCCTTTGTTGTTATAATAACTGATAACAATAACAGCTATACTGATCCAGTTAGGCAGTCTTCTTAGCCTTAGGAGCAGAGGGGCAAGAGCCAACCTTGTGGTGGGGTGCGAAGCAGGAAGAGCACACATGGCTGTACTTGCAATTTTTGAAATTGCAAGTGCCGTCATTCCACTTGAAGCAGGCATTGATGTCATTGCGAGCTCTCTTGCCACTGCGACCTCCACCCTGCTGTGGGTAGGAGCTGGGCCCAGCAGAACCTTTAACTGTGGCCAGGGCCCACAACTCCTGATCCAGCTTTTTCCATTGGAAATGGGGGTTGGCCACTGCTTTGGCTCATGCAGCATGTTCATATGAGGCCCAAGCTGATCCTGGGTGATCCCGAGCCAACCGAGCCACCGTGACCACAAAGGTAAGATCACATGCCAAGATGGGACTGGAGGATCCAGAAGCCAATGCCTGGCTATATGTACAGAAAGCCAGCACCCAGTCCAAAAATTTATCAATGGGCTGTAATTTTTTCTTTTTCCCTTCTGAAAAAGGAAAGGACTCTTGAATCCTCTCCGGAAGGAATTCAGTCAGTTCTACATACTGACCCTTCTGCACACGGAGAAGGTCCACCGGGATGGACGGCAACCCTCCACCAAGGACCAAGCCCATTTTGGGCCCCTCAATCTCTCCTTGCTTGCCGACAACTGGTGATTGCAAAGATGGCTCCAAGCCAGACAGAGTGGCAGCATTGGCTTGCACTATACAAAAGAAAAATAACCAACACTGACCTCCTACCTTGAACACGACCAAAATTCGTGAGGTCAGAAGCCAAACAAATACCCCAAACCATCAATGCGCACCAGTGAACATTGAAGTGGCAACCCTGTAGCTAACAAAGGCATGTAAATATGCCCAAATTCCAAAACACACCCATGCACCTAGGGTAACCAAGCCAAAAACAATTACAAGGCAAATTACCATGCCAACCAAGACACACCCTGAGAAACCTACCATATAAGCCAAGCATAATACAGTAGATCCTGCTTAACGAGAAATCCATGGTGCTTGGCGAAGTATTTCTTGTAAACAGTATTTCTCGTTAACAGTACATGCATACGATACATAAAATTTTCACATTCAACATGATTCAGAGTACCAAAATATTAAAGATATACGTATAGTGAAAAAATATACCGAGGACAGTAATAACATAATGTTATAGTTAATAAAAATCTTCTATCATAGTCTGCTTCTTTAATAATGTGGCTACACTAGCTTTTTCTAAATCTAAAAGTACTTTTAGAGCTGTTGCATCCTTCAACAAAAAGTGTTTGCGTAAAGTGTTAAATACATGCCATACATCTGCATTTGAAGGTGGACAAGTGTGTACACTGTCATCTTCATTATCCGAATCTTCATCAGCTTTCTCTCTTCCCATCTGCTGTACTTCAGAAACTATTTCATGGTCCTCCAGAATACCAGAAGTTGCCACATTTTCATCAATGTTGGCATAATCTTCTGGATGCAAACAATCTGTATCTGACAGTAGACACGCATGTCTTGTCAAGTCTTCCAATTCACTGTCTTGTTCAAGATTGTCTTGATGGTCTATGTCATCCTTGGTGAAACCAGCATGACGGAAACAATTTGCAACAGTGTTTGGTGAAACCTTCCCCCAGGCTGTCTGTGTGTAGACCATAGCATCCAAAACAGTCGGCTTAAAGGCTTCCTTGTTTTCAATGGCCAAAATGTATTGCTGAAGGAGAACTTGTCTGTATTGTCTCTTAAAGTATTGTATGATGCCTTGGTCACATGGCTGCAAGTGGGATGTTGTTTGAGGCGGAAGATACTGAACTGGGAGTGACTAAAATGCGGAACGGTCTGCGGAACGCGGAACAAAGAGTCACGTGTTGTCACGCGCACCAGTGCCAGTTTGACGGGGACAGAGAGGAAAACAAGTCCAAGGCTGAAAGGTAAAACGATTCGTATGAGAATTTAGCTAGCACGCTTTCTTCTGAGTTGTCGTCATCTATATCATGCAATTGTACTACAAAGTTCAGTCATAGTTATTGGTTCTGTAAATTCTGTACGCCATCTCTTTATCTACCCCGAGGACTTTCTCTGTTATCAGCAACATAGCCTACAAGGGAACAGAAAGAGTGTTCATAGCATGCAATGTAATCTAGCTAAAGCTGGTCTTTACCCTTACCTCGGGGTAGAGAACACAGAGTGAAACTGTCATGGCCCGGTGCCAAACCCACTCTGTTAGTGGAAGGGCCAAGGCAAAAAGATATGCCTGGATTTCCCTTCTCTGATGGAGAAAGAGAGTGAAATGTACTAGATCTGAACATTTAGACAATTTAGTGTCAGTGTTTCAACACAACTCGATACTACCATATTATATTATATACCTAGTCAGTTATGGGGCTTCTACAGTTGTATTGTGTTGTGTGCACACATGTATATGATCACAGAAATTCTTTTTTTCTCTGCCTAGGTGTATGTATACAATCTCCGACACCTCTACATCTATCAAGAGTGAGTTCACAATTCAACACTGATTTGAAGCCTGCCGGCAAATGCATTGGATAACACACAGTGAAAATTTTCACTTTGTGTATCACCAATCCATTGGTCGGTATCCATGTGTAAACTAGGCCTAGAGTATATGTATCCATTACACATTGTGTTTACATGCACAATGTCTGTTTAAGATTCGTATAACACTAGATTGTATGCCTATGAACTCACAAACTGTCCCCGTACTGGTCCCTGTTCCACCATTGTAGCCACTACTTTATCACTTTTTGCTGTTTGAAGTAGTGAGCCGTATGTGGTAGTCTCCCAGTTCTTGAAGTAGCCCTATAGAACAAAAATTCAATGCATGTAAGTAAGTGTGAGTGATGAATGAAATGAAGGGTGTTCACACTTTCTGGATTGATATGTGTGTGCTTACATTTGAATGTGCGTTCCGTAGAATACTTCTGACGGTAGCCTCCTCGAACTTTGGGAATCTGTGCAGTTGTTTTGGGAGAGTTAAACATACCATATGATATGTACTGTAGGCCTATAGTAGCTTACGGTGGTAGGGGCTCTTCTTTTTCAATGTCCTCTTCCATCAGGGCCACCATTTCCGCAGGTGTTACAGTGATGCTACAGATGTCATCGCGATCAGGACATGGGGCGTCACTATAGTCAAGGTTGGCTACCAGTCTGTCATCTGTCATCAGTGTGGTGAGGAACATTAAGGTTTGTATGTATGTATGTATGCATGTTTTTGGCCATGTACATGTCATTTAATAACTACATACCACTCAAAGGGTAGGTCATTGATTCTTCTTCGGAATCTGAGCCAGCTGTTGCAGATTCTTGTTCCATCCTATTGAGTGAAAAATTTATGTAACTGAGACATCAACACTCCCAATTTAGAAGGCAATCTACAAGTTAACTTGTATGTAGTATATTGGGTGTAAAGCAACTCACATGGGCTCCGCAGGTGGTGTCGAGGGTGTGGTGGCGACATCAGGTGGTGTTGAGGGTGTGGTGGCGACATCAGGTGGTGTCGAGGGTGTGGTGGCGACATCAGGTGGTGTCGAGGGTGTGGTGGCGACATCAGGTGGCGTTGAGGGTGTGGTAGCGACAGCAGGTGGTGTTGAGGTTGTGGTGGGGACGGCAGGTGGTGTTGGTATTTTGTTGGTTCTTCTAGAAGGTGAATGATGTATGCACTTCATGTACGTACCTAATGTGCCCATGCATGCTGAATCTTACATTTTTCTTTTGAGTCTGGGATGTAGCTGACATGTATTGATCACCCTTAGTATGTAACTGTAAGTACGTATGTTGGAGGTAAATAGTCATGTTTTGAATACCAATTAATGGCTGTGAACATTCATACCTACAACTTACGGGTGGTCTTTGTTGTGAACCAGCATCACCGTCAGCCACAGCCTTATTCTGGTCATGTCATCCTTTGTGCGAGTACATAAAATAGTAGATTACGGGTGGAATCTTGTTATGCTTTTATTTTAAGATCACTTACTGCGGTGAAGTCCATTTGCTGGGCCATCACAGTGTATAAGGCATACTGTGTGTACAAAATGATCCATATACCATACAGTACATGGCACACAAGTGGAATAGTACATAGTACAGTGCCACTTTCTCACCATGACCACAAAGACCCCACAGTTGTGTGCCCCTTTCTGTCGTGGAAGACCCTACATAAGCACAAATAATTTGTTTACACTCACACCATTCACATGTATGTATGCTGCATTGTATTCAATAAACCCTTCACCTTTGCTATGTGAATGGTCCAGTCCCCAGGGAGTGCAGCCTGAGCAAACTGCCTAGAAACAAAATATCGATTGTTTCATTAATTCACATACGTACCTCAACATTAGGTGGATTCTAAGCTTACTTGATTGTAGCAGCTTGATTTGAATGTGGGGTAGTATAGACAGAGTCCATGATGAAAATGGCTCTGTCACTGCACTTTATTACCTGAGGGTAGTAAGAGTATAGGCATAGCATTGCTGCCACAATTTCTATGAGAGAGCTCTGAGTTGGCAAGGTACTGTGTACTTACCCCCAGAGTCCAATGGTTACTTTCAACAACTGGAACAAGTATGTAGCTGTAGCCTTCTAGGCCACTCTCCTAAACACAAAATCATTACAGATGACATGGTCATACAAGGTTTTGGTGTTGTATAATGCCTACCGGTATCCACTGGTTGGCAGTGTAGTTGCCTGTTGCCATAAATGTGTGATACTTATGGCAAACAGGATATACTTTAATGCCCTGCAGCATACATAAATAATGTGATTAGGTTTTATAACCACTCCATCTGTGCATTGGTAACGTACACTTTGTCCGGCCCTGGCAGCCACCATGAACAGGAAGGAATCAACAGACTACAAGGACAAAAGGTTAATGATGGATCAATAATATGTATACATATATCACATCCGAGAGGTCAAAGAGTGCCTGTACTATCATTTTAGATGTGCTGTAGCATTGTATCATGTATGATATCCTCACCTCTCCACTGAGATCTTCACCATTCAGTACATCAAACAGGTCATGGCCTTGTGCATGGACATACTGATTGAAACAGTTTGCCGGTGAAACAGCCTCAACAGCACTGGCCACCTCACTCTGGGAGAATTCCCTCGACCATGAACTTTTTTTTGCTGTTGGGTTTATAAGACATTGAAGCATTGACCACTTATGAAAAATAATAGCCTAGCCAATCTTGTTACCATCGAATCCATTGAGACCTGTAGGGTCTGATAGTGCAGCCACTGTGACATTTGGCACTGCAAGTGTTGAGTGTGGACAATGTATATCATGTATATCATAGTTTACCACCGTTGGGTATGCCTATCATCTATACCTACACATACGTACATTCCTCTGGGTCACTGTCCAAGTTTTGCTGTGAGGAACGCTTCATTGGAAGGGACTTGTGTTCAACTATTGAATGGAAGTTTTAGACCTTACAGATGTATACAGACATAAACTTACGTATAGCATACTCACCAGCTGCAAGTTTCGATGAACCTAGAGGAATTTGTGGCAGATGGGCACTGGTTTCTGTAGTAACTGTGTAATTGTATGTTTCATCCAACCATAAAGGATTGAATTATATCATATAGTGGAATGCCATGTGTTCTTACAAAGTTCTCTGTCAGACTGGTCCAGGTCTGCCAACCTGGGGCGCTTCCTCCCTGACTTCCTCTCCAGCTTTGGGCGAGAGTTCCTCCTCAATTTTGTCAGATTCAGAGGCTGTACATTGAAGTGTATGTTGTTGAGTAACATTTTGTAGGCAGTCCAAAAGCTGTCGGTGCTTCAGCTTGATGAAGCTCAATTTCATAGTACACAGATTTCCAAACTTTGTACATAAATAGACACATACAAAGTAAGAAATTTCACGTATATCCAGGAAATTGTGAAAATTTAACTGAATCATGAAGTATGTATGATAGGTATTTCATATGTAGGATTGACCCTGAAATAAAATGGCCACCCGTACATTTGCACAGAATATATTTTCACTCAATATTCACTCTTGTGTAAGATTTCAAACCCAGAACACCTTATTCCGACATTTGATAGGTTTAAGCTACAATAAAGGACAAGCCAAGCCTATAAATGTCTTCTCAGAGCTATATACTCACCTTGACTTTAGGTGTGCTTGATATTCCCACTATATCTTTAACTGCCTTGATGTGGTAGCATTCTCCCACACTAGGGCAGCTGCACGTTGGTTTAGAACTCAGGGATACCACCCTGACTGTGCCTGAGATGCCCTTGACATTAAACACCTTAAGATGTGGGTCAAAAGACACCATGTCCCTCCGGTTCACAGTCCAGGCAAGCATGTCCGATGTGGTCGCTGTTGGTTGAGGTTAACTGTTGATGCATTGGCATGTCAGTTGATGTACAATACTTACCATGCTGAGTGGTATCCCTGGTCTGCATTGTATGTGGGGCCGTTGAAGTCAAGGTATTGCCTGCTGATAGTAGTTAAAAGTGCTTGTCAATGATGAAATGTTGCCAAGAGTTAATGACTAGCTGCTTACTTGAGGAGTTGCCCTGACTTGCTGGTCCCATTTGAACCAAAGAACCTGTTGGTTTATAATGAGATGAAGCATTCAAGACTGTGTCAATGAATGTCGTAGGCAAGGATGTCTTGTTATTGTATCAGTATCAGTATCAGTATCAATATCAGAAATCTTATTTAAGCTGGTAAGGCCAATAGCCTGTGGCTACTGCAAAGGCACCCAGTATACATGTACAAGAACAAATCACTCACCTGAGAGAGAGGTGCCATCTGAATTATGGCTTGGGGGAGAAGCCTGGCCTGTTGATAAAGTGAACATTTGCCGAGCAATGTTTCCACACATATACACACGTCGTAATGTTTGTACATACACATGTATGTACTTACACGAGGGGGAGGTACCAACTGAAGTTTGGCTTGTGGAGGGGCAAGTAGGTGAGGATGGGGAAGGATCCTGGTCTGTTGTTGGTAGATTGATTGCAACAATATCTTTGTTTAGTGTGTGTATGACTTAACGTACACATGCACCTACCAGAGAGAGAGGTGCTACTTGGGATGTGGTTTGGGGAAGAGGGAGCCAAGGTATTGGGCGGAACTGTTGATAGATCAGACATAATGTACATGCATGTATGTCATAGTGTGCATATGTACTTACCATGAGGGGAGGTGCCATCTGATCCACATGTCGGGAAGGAGGGAGGCAGTGACTTGACTGAAGCTGTTAGTAGATTAGTGATAAACTAATGTGTACGTCACTAAGAATCTTTGTGTGTGTGTGGTGTTTTTCACACTTACCTGACATCGTGCTGGTTGAGGTTTGGCTCAGTGAGAAAGGAGGCGTGGGAGTAGTCAGGACTGCAGATATAGATTGGTTTTAAACGTATATATTAAAGCATCGTTATCTAGTTTCTTACGGGGATGAGTGATGTTGTCTGATGTACCAGGAGAGGCGGTAGCTGCAGGTGTCAGGGTTGGTTCTGTATGTACAGAGTATAAGAATAATTATGAAGTAACTCACATAATGGAATTTGTGTACCCTTCTCTTACTGTGATGCATGGTGGCTGCCTCTCGCATCTGCTGCAGCAGTTCATCCACATTAAGGGCCTGTACCATCTCCATAGCCTGTACATCTCTTTTGAGATGGCAGAACTCAGGTTTGAGACGGTATTCACCAAGGCCTACAGTCATTGAAGTTACATAGCAATTCAAGATCATGCGTTCATCGTACATGTTGACATGTCATTGAAGTAGGTCTACTCACCAGCTAGTCCTCTTTGTATTTCATTGATGAAATACTGCTGCGGCTGGTACAGTGCTGTCATCATGGCATCCACTGGTGCCTCCTTCCAGCCCTGCAGAGCCTTGATCACTTTGTTCAATGACTCAGACAGGTTTGTGGTGACACCAGAGTCAGCAGTGTACAGCCCCAACTGCTCCAGCCTCCACCTTCCAATCCCGGTATCTACCTCTTTGTGGATATGCTGGAGGTAGTACTCCCTAAAGAGGTCGTCCCAAACCCCACTCAGCTCACTGAGCTTCTCCTCATAGTCCTGCTGGCTGGGCTGATTGAACAAAGTCCGTAAGTGACTGGTGATGATGCTGATGTCACTTATCGGAGCTCCGTGTTTCAGCAGCCAGTTACACACATCAGCGTAGATGTGGTTCCAACAGAACACCTGGTGTAGGGTGGGTACCTCTGCAGAGATGGCTGTAGTGATGGCCCTCTCTCTGTCAGTCACTATGCCAACCCTGCACTTCCTGGGAATTACTTCCTTCAGATGCCTGAAGAAAGTCATATGTGTGCTCGCAAACTTCCTCTCATGTAAGAGGAAGAGAGCTGGGACACATGGCTCCCCTTTAAACCGTGTTGCCCGGTACAGTGCAAATGACAAATAAAAATTCCCCAACTGGAAGGTGGTGTCATAGGACAACACCTGTCGAGGGGCCTGGAGTTGAAGCTCCACCTTCATGTCCTCTAGCAACTCCTCCATTCCAAACACTACCTCCAGGTCTGGATAGGTAGTGATCTGCCTGACGAACCCTCCCACCTCATACGATAGGGCATGAAGGTTGTATAAGCTGTCCTGTCCCAGCCTTGCCCCATGCCTGAGGGTGTATCTCAGGTTCCGGATCTGAATGATAAGGATACAACTATTTGAAGTTGTGTGATAAGTTTTATCCACACGCACCTGTTTGATGTTTCTTGGCATCTTTATGGCATGGTATGTTTTGTCGATACCAGCCTTGGCCACCTCAGTCTTATAGGTAGCAGAAGGCAGTTGAGGTGAAATTGCCTTCTGCTTCAGCTCCTCCATGTATGAGGGTAGAGTGCGCAAGTGCTCTCTACCCTCTCCTTCCTTCATCCCTCGATGAGGCAGGCCCTCAAAGACACCACTGTCTCCAAGGTAGTGGACTAGGGTGTATTTTGTCTGGTCCACCAGTTGGTACGCTTGGCGTTGAAACTTCTTGCTGGGACCATTAGGGGTTTCGATGTTGAAATACATCTTTTTTAATCTGGGGTTTCTTTTTGGCAGCTTGTGTACCCCCTCACATCTCCAGCGATACTGGTCACAACGCCAGTCATCTATATTATAGCAAATATTTGGGTGTTTATATGTATGTAAATTTGAAAAAGTATTGCATTGCATAGTTAAAACTGTATTATCTTGTCATGTCTGTATAACTAACTGTCTTGTCTTGCTCTTTATATTGCAGGTATAAGATGAGGCCATGATACAGATTTTAAATGTTAACTTTATTCATACTTTTCTTTTAACTTGACTTCACTTGTGTGTAAATGTGTATAACTGCATGCCAAAATTAATGTTTTGCATACCTGCTCTGTTGCCTTCATTGAGGAAAAGGAATACCTCTCCGCCTGAGGGCTTTACAGGCAGTGAACGAATTGCTGCGAATTTGGAAGCAGACTTCAGAATAGCAGTGGCTTCTGTTTCAGTGAAACATCGAGCTCGTGGGGAAAGAGCCATTTCCAGCGATTTTGGCGGGACGACAATACCATCATAGGTATAATAATTAATCGATTCCTTTTACGGCCAAGAAATGTTACTATTTATAGAATAAATAGCGAAAAATCTTGGAAATAAAGCCGAAGAAAACGATTATATCTTCGCTAGACGTCGCGCTGCAAAACGGCTTAGATGGTGCTGCATGACAACACGTGACCGACCATGTGACATTATGTTCGTTGTGTTCCGCATTCCGTTCCGCATTTTAGTCACATCGTACTGAACTGTCACATGAGACAGATTGTCCACTTTAGGATGACCAGGGCAATCGTCAATGAACAAAATAACTTTCTTGTGTAAATGTTTCATTTTTGAATTGAAGCCTTTTATCCACTTAGTCCACACTATGCTGGTCATCCATGCACTCTTATTAGCCTCATAGGGAAGGGGGACACTCCTAATGCCTCTAAAGCATCGTGGGTTAGCTGATTTGCCAATAACAAGAGGCTCTAGCTTGTCGGAGCCATCCATGTTAGCCCCAAGCAATAGTGTCAACCGCTCTTTTGAGAGTTTTCCTCCATGACATGCCTCTCCTTTAAATGTAAGTGTACAATTTGGCAAACATCTGTAGAAAAGCCCTGTCTCGTCTACATTGTACACACAGTCAGGTGAGTATCCTTCCAAAAGTGTAGAAAGCTTACTTTTCCAATTAGAAACAACACTAGTGTCCACAGATGCAGCTTCTCCACAGACAACTTTGCACACGATGCCCTTACGCGCTCTAAATCTTTGTAACCAGCTTGCTGTAGCCTTAAAATCCGTATGACCAAAATCAGCAGCGAACTTGTCAGCTTTTTTCTACATTAAGGGTCCACTCAGGGGAATTGCGCTTTGGCGCGCCATCAGAAACCACCTGTACAGGGCTTCATCGACGTCAGAAAAGTTGGACTCTCGAAGACGTTTCCTCGCTTCACTGGAAATGCTCGCTGAACTTTGTTCCTCGATCTTCTTGCGATTCTTAAGGAAAGTCGATAGCGTAGAGTTGGGTATCCCGTGCTTCTTACAAATTTCGGTCTTTGAAAGTTTCTTGGCATCAACATCTTCGAAAATCGTCTTCTTGAATTGGATAGAATAGGAGCGCTGTTTCTTCTGGGAAGCCATTCTCTCACCATAGACACTCTATGCTAACGTAACTCTCACCATAGAGTTCACCTTGGTCATGTGACCAGTGATGTAATATTATGTCATCAGCAAACAAATTCTTTCGTGTTAACAGTATATATTTGTGTTAACCGGTATAATTTTGTATGCGTGGGTCACTGGTTTTGCAAATCTGTTCGTGTTAAACAGTATTTCGTGTTAAGCGATTTCGTGTTAAGCAGTTTCTACTGTACTTGATTAACAACTGCATGGGTGGCTGCCAGACACACACCCCTCAATTGACCAAACCTCCATGGACAAGCAGTAAGTGACTGAACAGTACATACTGCCCCACAGGAAAAACACAGGTAGCTTGAATGAATTAAGCAAATTAAAGTAGACTGCACCGAACTGCACTGACAAGTCAGAGTATAGCCCCATAATGTATACGAATGTACATATGCATCTACAAAAGTATAACATATGTACTATTAACTGCTCTGAATGCCCAAAAGAACCATGCATGCATATAAACCTACATCGAAAGCATATTATAGCATCTACTGCAGACCCCAAAAACCATTTGCATACTAACCACATGTGACAAGGATATAAACATCCAAGTACGCCTCGACTAACTTCATGTATAGTAGAGAGGAATGCCTGCGACCAAACCCCACTAATGGCCTGCCCCAAATTACACACAACAGTACCAACTAGAGGCCTAAACCAAACCATCAGTAGCACTAAAGACGTATGATGAATGCACACAACCACACATGCCCGGAAATACCAATTTTTTTTTTTGAAGACTGATTTAACAACACTGCGGAACTACATTAAAAAATGCAGACTAAGTATACCAAACCAGACCATGGTACCAAATGCAGATCAATCAACCACATATGTATAACAGAACCAACAGTGGACTGCACCAAACCACACCGCCATACCAACTCTGGGCTGCTGTAAACCCACAGCAGTACCACATACCTAGGGACTGCAACAAAACTTCCCGGCAATATATACCAACACTGGACTGCAACAAACCACCCAGCAGTACCAAATATGGATTGCCCCACACCATACAGCTGTACCAACTCCGAACTGGATGTATCGAAAACCACACAGCAATGCCACATATATGGACTGCCACAAACCACACTGCAGTATACCAATTAACACTGAACTGCAACACACCACACACAGCAGTACCAAATCTAGACTGCATCAAGCATCCACTCAGCAGTACAAACACTGGACTGCCACACACACCACACAGCAGTCCCCCAATATGGCCTGCAACAAAAAAAACACTCGGTATTACCCAATATGGGCTATACCAAATCACCTGGCAGTACCAAATATGGACTGGACCAAGCCTCCTGGCAGACCAAATATGGACTGCGCCAAACCACCCACCAGTGCCAAATATGGACTGCGCCAAACCACCCGCCAGTACCAAGTATGGACTGCACCGACCCGCCTGGCAGTACAAATTATGGACTGCACCAAACCACCCGCCAGTACGAAGTATGGACTGCACCGACCTGCCTAGCAGTACAAATTATGGACTGCACCAAACCACCTGGTAGACCAAATAGCTGCACCAAACCACCTGGCAGACCAAATAGCTGCACCAAACCACCTGGCAGACCAAATAGCTGCACCAAACCACCTGGCAGAACCAAATATGGACTGCGCCAAACCACCCGCCAGTACCAAATATGGACTGGACCAAGCCACCTGGCAGACCAAATATGGACTGCGCTAAACCACCCACCAGTGCCAAATATGGACTGCGCCAAACCACCCGCCAGTACCAAATATGGACTGGACCAAGCCACCGGGCAGAACCAATATGGACTGCCCCAGACAACGTTTACAATGAGTCAGACATGCATTCAGTAGAAGTACATTCTTTACTACAAACGTCACAACATAGGCAAGGTGGTTTGCGTGGCTGCACTGCATCCCCCTTAATGAACTGCCTAAAAAGGTGCACCCTACAACATGTTGTCACAGCAGCATATTGTCTCATGTCCTCTCCAGTGTGCTGAGAAATATGCCCATACGGAAGATGTGCATAACTCATTTCCCCATCCCTTCCTCCACGTCTTGGCTCTTGTACCTAAGCATCAAGGTTGGTAGGTGGTCCCCAGTGTATTATATGCCTTATGTCTGGACAATCAATTCCAAGTCTGAATGCACTTGTGGCTATTAAGATACGCAATTTGCTCTCCTGTTGACAAAAAGAAGTAATAATCTTCTCTTTCGTTGGCTGGGTAGCCGCACTGTGGTACATTGTTATTAAGTGGTTATAATGGATGTCAGGGCTAGATGGGGGCTCAGTAAAGTTCTCTTGCAGTGCATATCGTATACGCAGATAAAGCTGTGAACAATCGAGGTACCTTTGACAAAATATGATGGTCTTTGGGTAGTCCCTCCTCTTTTTTCCCAATTCTTCAGTGATGGTAGTTATGAATTTCTCAAAGTCTGTGCTAACAGATACTGAATACTTCATGTTCTTTTTTTCTGGGGGGAGAGCCACAATGTACGTATCCTTCAAGAAGAGACAATCCCGGACAATGCGGTATGTGAGAGTAGTCGCTGTAGCAGTGGTAGCCTAGATGTGGACTCGGTTGGGAATGACATTTCGTAATTGTCCCAGCAATGAGAAGTCCACCCGATACTGCTGTCCCATAAAATGTGCATATGTGAAATAATGCTAAAAAAACGCAGACATATGAGCAACTATGCAGATCACTTACCATGTCTTAATGGAGTGTGCCTCATCCACTGCAATCTGCAATGGCAACCAGTTTGCTTTGATAAGCAGATGTTGCCAGCATCTTCCTGTATTTGTGATTTCCTACTATAGATTCAGGACTGATGAAAACCAGTTGCACCAGCCCATTAAGGACATCATTTACAACCTTCACATCTTTCTGCTTATAACATATGAATTCTGTTCTGATACCACTGGTAGAGAATTTTTGCTTTTGGTCCATCATGAGAGCAGTCAATGGGCTAACGCAAACAACTATGCTCCCTACATTCCCTAGGAATAAACATGTATGTGATGCTATTATCCTTCCATGTGGTGGTAATTAACAAATCAAACACTCACCTAGAAGGAGATTGTACATCACAGGCAGAATTCTGTAAATAATCGATTTTCCGTATTCAGTAGGAAGAGATACAAATGTGTCTCTACCGCCGACAAAGGCTGTGATTGCCTCCTCTTGTTTCTCTTTCAAGGAGATGTTCATTTCCTTTGCAGCTTCTATCATGGCATCGCGTGGACATTGATCAAACTTGGGAAAACCAGACATACTGAGGCTGTGAAATGCTACTCAATTGCAAACAAAAGGCTATTCTTCTTTTGTGTAAAAATAGCTCCCGCGCCGAAGAGATAATATGCGAACGTTTCCGTTTTGTTACCACCAGATGTCCGGACACGATAGACCCTCAGAACAAAAGTGGTATACGCTGGTGACCAGACCCATTCTCGCCGACCGTGTGACGTCATAATTAAAAAATGGAGGTGAGAATAGGGTCTGTGCAACGCGAGACTATACTCACACATCATATAGCTGAAGGAAGGAATCAAGACAATGGGGAGCAGATACCCAAAACATTAGTATTTTGCCGAACGTATGAATTTTAAAATTTATTAGAACAGACTATTATAATGACATGATTGCACAATCATATATATTACATATGTACATACATGTTACAGTACTGTAACTGTATAACATGCAGCTAGATTATGCAATGACATGTATACAGACACTTGACAATGGTAATACATAACAATAGCCAAGGTTTGCATGACTGTTCACTTCTGAATCATTAATTACAGGTGCGAGGACTGTGGGACCCTATTTTTAAAGTTGAAGGAGAAGTTGGACCAGTCGTTCACACATCCTCCTGGAATCATACCACATATTCCTGGGAAAAGGTAGGCAACAAAAACAATTTTCATTCATGCCATTGTAGTTAACCAAAAGAGAGAGAGGAAAGTATTTACTGAAGATGGAGCTGGAAAAGTACACACATAGTGTCTTCACGTTGTGCTGCACTGTCTTCATTATGATCAATTTCATTTATTTGTGATTCATCAATGTTATGAATACCACTGAGTGCAATACCCAGAGCCACACTACTCATCTCCTGAAATGCAAAGAAGTTGTTTTCAATATGCAATTGTATATAACTTATGTATGTTAGTACAATGGCTGCTGTATTTCCTTACTGTTATCCTCTGTGACATAGAATCCCTCCATTGTACAACTTTTTGGTCATGTAGTGTGCACAGCTCGTCCAGCACTGATCTAAGTTTTGGTGGTGACACTGTCAGCATCAGTGGATTGAGACAATTGAATGTCTGTAGTGTTGTAGATTGTATATGTACATATACCGTATAGCGGGAAATTTTCACGAGGTATTTAGTTTCGCGGTTTTCGCGAGCAGCGTTTAGTTTGCGAAAATTTCATCCACACTGATTTGCTGGTAGCCATTTTCCTGGTTGTCCACGTGTTCGATCACTGCTGCTTGTCCTCGTTTTGTAAGTTAAGGTATGTCTAACTCTTTGCATCGTTGGCTAAAGCCGGTACATCAGCTGCCACTACCAAAGGGGTCTTTGAGCGCTGTCATTAGCCCAGCTGCAATTGAGAACATGAACAAAGAGGTGCGCAAGTTTGACACTTCTTTGACTTCTAGTAGAGGAGCATACGCCAAATTATCAAGTGAACAGCAAGCTACCATCGCTGAATATGCATATCTTCACGGAAACGCTGCAGCAGTCAGCCGCTTCTCCAAAGAGTTAGGAATGGCCATCAAGGAAAGCAGCGTTCGAACGTGGAAGGTAAAGTACCAAAAGGAACTTCAACGGAAGCGACAAGCTGGCAAAATGGATCTCTCGGTGAAGAGCCTACCTTCCCAGAAGCGAGGGCGTCCTTTGCTACTCGGGGAGAAGATGGACAAAGAAGTTAAGAGCTACATCTGTGCTGTGTGTGAGGGAGGTGGAGTTGTAACTACAGCCATCGCTATGGCAGCTGCAACGGCGATTGTTAGAGGTCATGATAGAAATTTATTGATAGAGAATGGAGGTTCTATCACAATAACAAAGACTTGGGGGAAATCATTACTGCAGAGAATGGGATTCGTTAAGAGGAGGGGAAGTTCGGCAGCCAAGTTGCGAGTGGCATATTTTGATGCAATCCAGGAATTGTTCCTGTTAGACTACAGAGCGATTGTTGAAATGGAAGAGATTCCTCCTGAATTAGTGTTCAATTGGGATCAAACAGGAATAAGTATTGTCCCTGGATCTTCATGGAAAATGGATCTCAAGGGCTCGCAGAGAGTTGAAATCGTAGGGATCAGTGATAAACGGCAAATCACTGCCGTGCTCTGTGGTACTTCGGCTGGAGACATCTTTCCATTCCAGCTGATCTATCAAGAGAAGACTTCTGCCTGCCTGCCTCACATTAGTTTTCCTGATGGCTGGCATGTTATGTGTATGCCCTACCACTGGTCCAATGAGGAGAAGATGATTGAATATCTGCAGAAGATCATTATACCCTATGTACAGCGCAAGTGTGCAGAATTGAAGCTAGCACCTGACCACCCAGCACTAGCAATATTTGATGTCTTCAAAGGCCAGCGGAAAGAGACTATCAGTAGGATTCTTGCAAAGGAAAACATCCAGGTTCTGAATGTGCCAGCCAATTGTACTGGCCGTCTGCAACCCATGGACCTAAGTGTCAACAAATCAGTTAAAGACTTCATGCGCAAAAAATTCCAGGAGTGGTATGCCTCTGAAATGCTAAAACAACTTGATGAAGGGGCTGATCCAAAGCCTGTAGACTTTTGATCGTCTCTCATGAAGCCACTTGGAGCACGCTGGCTGATCAGTTTATATGATTACCTTAAAGAACACAACTCCATCATAGTTAACGGTTTTAAGGCTGCTGGTTTACTGTAACAGTAACTGTTAGTATCTATGGTTATATAAAGTGTAACAGTTAGTATCTATGGTTAATATATAAAGCGTAATAATTAATGTGTTACCGAATGTCTATATTTATTTTCCTGGAAACATGGAGAGTTCTCCTTTCTCAAAGCACTGGATGAGGTGGGCTCTCATACAATCTTGCTCAAAAATTCAGAGACTGCCTTGTGGACTACCACAACTGTTGAATGCTTCAGAAGTTGCTACAGCTATAGCAAACAATCCGCAGTCATGTGTGCCTTCCTGCTTCTACATTTTCACTATATCCACATGAAGGGGATGAGGTGGCACTTGAAAATGGTTCATAACAACAGCTGTTGTTTCTGAATCCATTGAATTGTATATAGAGTCATAAATTTTAACCTGCCCTTTCACTGAATGAATGGTTGAGGCCACCATCCAGTGATCTCCTCGGGTGTGAAAGATTTGGAGTTTGCTTTCTTTCATCCTCTCTTCTTGGGATTGCTCTTTCATCTGACACAATGAAAGCTTGAGTCCGTTCAGAAGAGGAAACTGTCTCTTAAGCAGTCTTTGGGCATAGTTTATATGGCGATCAGTTAACTTCTGTCCATTGCTTATAATGTCCCTGTCTACTTTGCTCAGGACAATGTCTTGACACTGTACCCAATCACCATTGTTGGACATTTCAACTTCGAAATCTTCATCTTCATAGACGGTCTGAACAGTATCCACTTTAGAAGGACGAGGTTGCTGGACTTCCAGGTGATCACTCGAAACCTCACTCGAAACGGAGGGGAGAGTGGCTGGAACAAGTTTCGCCACTTTGGAAACCTCCTTTGCACTTCCAGTGAAGACCAGTATGCAAGGTATTTCCAAGCCACCTTGGGGTAAATCCGCTGAATAGCGCTGAGATTCCGTGACTTGACAGAGGATTGATCCGCCTCGGCGTAGAAACATGAAGCTCGTGGTGGAAATCTTCTGAGGGATGTGACCAACGATATTTTCGTTCTTTTTTACAGCTACAGCGTAAGCATCTTCACGGTTCCCTTCTTGACACTCGCAGGGAAGCTCTTCGCCGATTGAGGCTGCCCAAATGTCTTCTCTATAGACATGAAAGCCTCTTACCATTGTTGCTACGCTAAAGTGCACACCAGAACCTGCCATTTTTACACGTGGCCAGAGAAAATAAAATTCGCGAAATTTTATGCTAAGGCCCTCTTTGACGACTCGCGAAAGTTTATATCCGCGAAAATTTCCCACTATACGGTACTTGATATACGTAAATTGCTAATATATTATACATACGTATATGCATGTGTATGATTGTATATAATGTGTGTGTTTATATTATATGCTATGCAATCATATGTACTGCACATATGTAATTGCATGTGTGCATTTTGCTTGCATATATACAGTGGGCCCTGGTTTATCCGACCACATTTGTTCCTCACAAAATGTGTTGGATAAACCAGGTGTTGGATAAATCAGGGTGAATAGTACACAAAGTGGTGATGGTGATTCACAGCAAAGTGTCGGATAAATGAGGTTTTCGGATAAACCAGGTGTGACTGTACATGGTAGACTGTACCTGAGTTGATGCATGTCCTGTGTGTAGAATCAAACTGAGAATTTCCTGAACAACGTCCAGCCTTCTATTTCGTGCTTTCACCAGCATAGCCACTATTATGCATAGTGAAGGAATCAGATCCTTTGCCTTGTGTGATGGTACTGCATTGAGCAGGACTGCTGACATCGCAGGCGCTGTGTTGGCTATGTCCAACCACAAGTCTTCCCACTTGAATTTGGTTATTGTACCAACATTCCAACTGGTGTACAGTGTGCTGAGAGTCGCGGGAGAACTAATGTATGCAATTTCCTTCTCAAATATGTGTTTCCCTAACATGCTTGCAACTGTTTCTAGAGCTTGTGAATCACCAAGTAAATCTTGCACTGCTTTCTTTGTGTTTTTGCGGGCCAAATGCTTTACTGTGTGTCGCATAACGGCTTGATCTGGCTTATAATGAACATTTCTCGACAGTCCTATTGAAACCTGTATCAATTGTAAATCATACTAAGTCTTATGTATGCAATGCAGCATGCATGTATATTATACACATTTCTATGACATTGTGTGTGTATATGCTAGCTCCAAATTCGTTGCTGCATGATAATGTACATATATATATGCAGGAATACATGCGCTGTGGTGTACTATACAAACTCAAAATTAAAGTACATATATTGTACTCTGTAATCTGATCTATATATATAATTCCGTAGAGCTGAATTTGTCTGTTCGCAAACTCCTCCCGCAGCTCAAGTGCGATCAACGTCAAAAGCGGCACACTTTTGAAGAGCCTCAGACGGAGTGTCATGGCGGGGTAGACGGAAGGCGATTCTCCCCGCCCGAGAAGAGCGCCGCAAGAATTTTCTCCGTGCGGAAAAGACGCCATGTTTTCGTAAGCGTTTATGGAATGCGTATGCGGTATTCCGGAGACTAGATGTACTTCGTGAAGGAGTAACCCTTTCGATTCTGCTTATTGCCAGAGTTTAGGGGAGGTGGAAGACTAGACGAACGATTGTCTTGACGGCTAAGGCGCAACGCCTCCATGGGACTCAAATACAAGAGTTCAGGGCGGGCGGGCAAAGGGTACTCTAAGACGTATTGGCGTATCGCATTGGCGCAAGAACAGCGCAGCGATGATAGAACCCCCTCAGATAGTGATCTGCCTATCCCGTTCAAAAGACTGCAGTTCCCTATTTGACCCTGTTTTGCAAGGACAGTTAGTAAAGCACAAGGGCAAACACTGCAAGAAGTAGGCATTGATGCTTAAGCACTCCATGTTTTTGCCATGGGATGCTGTATGTTGTACAGCTAAGGAGTGGATCATGTAACTCGATCAGTAGTGATGCATGCACAAGGCAGAATTACTAGGTATGCACAAATAAGTGCAGTACCTCGCGATTGCACCTACAGATAATAGGCACATGCACACACATGCATGCCAACACACACACACACACACACACACACACACACAACACACACACTACATGTACACACACACACGCACACACACACACACACACACACATAACACAAACATAATATACACACACATACCAGGCTTCTATTTAGTGAGGGAGCGGGGGGAAGCTTCCACCCCAAAATTTTTATCCTAGGTAGAACCCCCCCCACACACAACACACACACATACACACACATGCATTCTCTCTCCCACACACATGCACACACACTCGCATGCATATGCATTCTCTCTCTCTCCCACACACATGCATGCACACACACACGCACACACACGCACACACACACACACATGCATGCACATACACACACACACACACACATACACACATACACACACACACAAACACACACACACACACACACACATACACACACGCATGCATTCTCTCTCTCCCACACACATGCATGCACGCACGAACACACACAGCAGGGTTCTATCCAGTGGGGGGGCAGTGGGGAAGCTTCAACATGTATTTACACCACCCCCTAAAAAATTCCAACTGCAAATTGCTTTTACTGAAAGGTATTCTCTATCCGCGCCCCAACCCAAGCATTGACACGCCTTGCTCCCAAATGCTTTGACAAATGAGCATTTCATTGAAGAAAAAACAGAAATGGGACAAAATCGCCAATTTGTACAGCCACGCAGGCCAAACAAGAGATTAGGTCCCTGCACAGCAGAAGTAATCAACCTCGCTTCACTCAATAACTAGAAATATTGTCTAGAAAGAAGTTTTGCACTAATCATTTAAAATTTGTATTTTCATTTCTCATATTATAATACAGTACATGAACTACTCCTGCAACTGTATAGTACACAATTGGCATTCCTGGAAACATAATAATTATTGTTCACAGTCACTGCTCATGCATGCAACTCAACAATACACACGATGCAACAATGTACTTGATACGACAATGCATACGTCGTGACCTATAGCAGGTGAACCCGCCGAAGGCAGGCTTACCTGCTAGTACTTCTATAATCCAACATCCTTAATTTCCAGGTACAGTCCTCTGCTCTTATAAATATTTGTTAATGCATGGTCACTCCATAATCCAATAACCTACTAATCGGACCCTTTTCAAGGCCCCTTTGGGTGTGAGATTAGATGGAATTCATACGTAGATTGATAGCCTAAGGCATTAATAGTGTTATATACTCTATATCTATCGTGACAAGTGTGACATCCTATTGTGAGCAGTACTAATACATACATTATTATTCTTTCATTAACAAATGTTATTATCCAACCTACGTACCATGACTTCGGGTGATGTATTGGGTAGAGGTTTGAGCTATTTTGGTATCAAATTGCAAGGAAGAGCAGCAGGAGGTCTGCATATCCCGGTAGTATTTGCCAAGTGTGATGTCTGGAGGGCATTCATCTTCCCTATAATCTGTTCTTCCTTTGTCATAGCTGCAACTTTTAACCTCTCCCAAGTATTCAAATCATCCTGGCACGTCTTACATATGTATTTATAACTGGTCTGCAAATTACTGTTTACTACTGTTAACATCTGCTCACTGGATAGGTCAGAACAACTGCTGCAAAGCCTGAGTAGCTGGTCTATAGGCGTGTTCACACTAGGCTCCGATCCGGATTCGATCCAGATCGAATCCTGTTCACACTGGTGTTTTTTCTCGATCCGATCCCGATCCGATCCAGTTGGCCAATCCACCTGCCGAGGTGGATTCAATCTGGATTCAATCCGGATTGAGTGAAACCACATGACACAAAAATGGCTGCACGCACGTTTACGAGTTCAGGTGTAAATCGCTTGGCACCTGTAATGCTCTGCCTATTGTTCGTTTGTCTTATTTCATCGTCATGGCGAGCTGCGAGTGGAGCGAAGAAGCTACCAAGGCCCTCATTGAACTCTGGAGCGACGAGCACGTCCAAAGAAAGTTGAAAAGCGGGAAAAGCGAGACTCCTTTGTGGACGAAAATTAGCGACAGCCTACATAGTATGGGATACAGAGGTAAAACCGTGGAACAATGCAAAACAAAAATAAAAACTTGACTGCAAAGTACCGCAAGGTCAAGGACGCCTTGAAGAAGAGTGGCAGCGGCGGGGAGAACACGTTTCCGTACTTTGATGAATTGGACAACATTCTGGGTACAAGAGCGGCCACAGAACCCCCAAGGGTAATGGATAGTGGGGTAAATCCATTGAATGAAGAAGGTGAGTAGTGTTTTCTAATGTCTGATATGCTGCAGCAGATTTATTACTGTGTACTGTTTTATTCCTCAGCACCAAAAGATGATGACAATGAAGGATCTTCAGAAGAGTTGTCACATTCTCCTGAAGGTGGAACTCTTGGGATATCTACAGGTAATCAACACATTTCTGTAGCTGTAATTTTTATTGTGAAAGTGTTACTTCATCTGCCTAATGATTGTTTCACAGATTCACCTGACCGAAGTGCGGGTGAAAGCACTGCTAGTATCACCAGCTCCTGTTCGGAGACTACCACCACCATCAGCTCAACTGTGGCACCTACCACTAGCACTGTAACCACCACCACCAGTGCAATTGTGGTACCTACTGCCGGCAGCAACTTGAGCAACGTCTCTGGGACCAGCAGCAAGTGTGCCAAGAAGAAGCTTGGAAGCACCAGTTTGACACAAAGTAAGTACATATATACTGTCACCATATGTAGCAAGCTGTTCTATATATATATATAATATTGTTTGCATCCATCTTCTTCATCTATTATGCAGAAGCCACTGCACGTAAAACATCACTTCTCAAAGGGTTGGGTTACCGGAAGAGGCCAAGCCAGGATGTTAAATCCAAAGGCGCATGTGTAGCAAAATTGTTTCAGTGCTTGCTTTGCAATAAAGTCACATTTAAATCCCATTGTAGGTAAACAACGAAAAGCGGAAGAGATTGCCATGTTGCAGGAAATGGAGGACAAAGCAATCAAAGTGCAACAAGAGAGCATGCAGGCAATGATGCAAATGCAATTACAGGCACGGGAGCAAGACCGCAAACATGAGGCAAATATGAATAAAATGCTGATGCAGACTTTTCAGGCAATCATGGGACCTTTGCTGCAAACGAACTCGCCAAACCCAGCATATTATTATATGCCACCGGTGATGCCACAATCCCCCCCCCCCGACACACTAAATTCCTCAAGTACCCACCACCAGCAGCCTGGCTGGTACAAAAACCCTGCCAAGGAGGATTCCGACGTATCAGACTGACTGATATTTGGGCCAAGACCTTACACAAACTCAATTTTAACAATATCAAACACTAAACAGTATTCGTAACTTTTATTAAATGTTAATATTAAACAAAATGGTATTAACCAGAATATATTTTAGTGGTTCTCAACGTGTTCTGCGATGGCATTCCTTATAGATGTGGCACTTGCATACGCATGATTGCTGCTTGGTTGACTGCTACCGCTTGGCCCTGACATTGAAAAATCATTGTCATCGACTCTCCATTCCTCCAGGCAGTCATCATTGCATAATTCGCATATATTATGCAGAACAACACATGCAGTAGTGATGGTGATAACATTGTCTACTCTGCAATCATTTCGTTTCAGCAAACATCGCCATCTCCCCTTTAGGCGTCCAAACGCATTCTCAACCACCATCCTCGCACGACTGAGGCGGTAGTTGAAATGACTCTGCCTGATTGTCATGTTTATGTGTTCAGGGTAGGCCTTCATCAACCATGGGAGCGCTGGATATGCAGGGTCCCCAAGGATGCATAGTGGAACGGACACAGACGAGAGGGTTCTGGACCAATTGGGGAGCAGAGTACCAGCTTGCCCTCTTCGAAACAGAGATGAGTTTATAAAAAAATCCTTGCATCATGGACTTTGCCAGGCCAACCCACACAAATGTCCATAAAAACACCCCGATTGTTCACCAGGGCCTGCATGACAACAGAGTAAAATCCCTTGCGGTTAAAGTAATCGATCGCACTGTCACCAACAGGTCGAAGGATTGGAATATGTGTCCCATCAATGGCACCTGCAACTTGTGGGAAACCCCATCTGGCCTCAAAGGCATCTACGTTTGCCCTCATCTGTGACCCAGTTGGCATGAACACGTACTGCTGAAGCAATGATTCTAGTGCTCGACAAGTATCGAGAACAATGGCACAAACAATGGACCGGCCTATTCCAAACAGTTGCGAGATGGTACGATACTCCACATTAGTGGCTAGTCTCCACAGAGTGACTGCAACTCTCTCTTCTACTGCAATGCACCGTCGCAATGGAGTGTTCTGTCGTCCAATATGTGGTCTCAGCTGCCAGCAGATATAATCAAAAGTTGACTTGTCCACCCTCAAGTTCTGTTTCCACCACTCATGTTCGTAGCCACCTCTTGATATTGCATTCCACCACACCCTGCTCCGCAAAACAGTCCACACCCTTCGTGGCACTGGCCGTGATAAAGAGTGTAGCATAATGTACCTCCTACATGTGAGGAAACGGGTAGGTAGACCACAGGTAAAGGTAGCAAACTACACAAACTGAGACCACGTGCGTTTTTCTATCGATAATATACATATAACAGAGCAACTAGAGAGGATTGAAGCCGCTAGAAACACTATTTGTACGACAACAAATTGAAATAGATTAGCAAAAACAAAATCACGGTACCGTATATGCCACACTTACCGAAATTGGCTTCTTCTTCCCAGGTTCTGCATAACAGTGAGATACAACATCATCACTTGAAGTTCCGAGTCTTCTCGAAGTCTTCTCATGGTCCTTAATGTCCGCAAAAAGCGAAAAAACACAAGGAAACCGAACACCAGCAACACCACATGAAAATCCACCATTTTACACATGTGAACGTGATCGCAATAGGATTCGATCCGGATCGAATCCAATCGCGTCCAATCCGGATTCGATCCGGATTCAAACTGGATTCAGTGTGAACACGCCTTATGAACACTACAATACATGACAGCGACACACCAGGTACTGTTAACCGATTATACGCCAATTACGCCGTATGGCGTAATGCAGGTTATGGCCAAATAACTAAGCCGCTGCTAAGTTGTTCGTGCTGCTGTTTAACCGCAGAAAAAAATATCGCTTATTTCAAGCTTCTGCCATTATTTTTCCTCTTCACCGTGGGTAGGCTTTTTGCATCTATTTCAGTGAATATTAATTCGGCCATGAGGCGTGCGCATGATGTAATAAAAATAGCGTATAATCGGTTAATATACATTCTCGTACATTGAATCAATACACGTAAAAATAGACCAATCCTACTCGGTAATGATCTCTCCTGCTCCACAAGTGGTGTAGTCAATACACCAGTACAAGAAGATTTGACACCACTTTGTGGGGGGACAACATTCAGTGGCATGCAATCGACACCAATGAACACAGAAATGTTGACATACGAGGATACGCCAGTAGTACCTATGGATGTAACACCACCAACATTCTCACCCATTAGTATATGTAACAGAAGCCATTGTCAACCCAAATGGCTTCGCTTTAAGCTAGTAGGGGACAATATAGACAAAAATGTATACAGGAGGCATCAAACACATGACCAACAAACAATATCCCTACACTACTTTCACTATTACGCGGTATTGGACAGGATTGATCTCTCCAAACATAGTGACTAAGCCCCACAGAAACCAATGTACATTAATGGCTGCCGCTTCATACCATCCCTTGATGCCATACAAGACATTGCTAAAGATTTCTGCATCTATATTACGTAATATTATTAAACATGATAAGAAATAAAATGTGAAAATTAGATTTTATTTCTGTTGTCCAATATGGATAAATGTTGGTATTATTGGATCTGCATTTGCCATAATATTCCACTTTATGTTTTATTATTTGGAAAGATGTCAGATTTCATTAATAAATGGTTAATCCTTAGCATAATGAGTTTACAAGAGAATTGAGTAAACATTTACAATAGCAAAGTAAATTCAGTTGGTAGCATCCCGGAGTCTATGATATGCATCTTTTAGGTGTTTCGTGGTGATCTTCTTGAGATGCTATTAGAGTAAATGAATACAACATAATAGATGTTCGAGGTACAACTTGCTCCCAATACACCTTCTTCCTTCTATCCTTTGGATCTGGTATCCTATATGGTGTCCAGATTAAGTTATCATTAGTGTATTTTTATCGCATCAATAACATTGAAATGGTGTTATTTGCACTGCATGCATGGGAAATTATATTTTGCTTCATGTCCATACACCCTATAAATGCGACTTGCATCCCTCCTGGCATTGTGCATAGTGTCATAAACAAAATGGCGACATCTTTACCTAGAAGTGTGGATGATTTGTTCAAAAAACTAGAAGCAGTGTTCTCTGAAAAGAAGTAGGTTGTGATTAGCTATGTAAATCCTATGTACATCTTTTACAGTTTTAGATTCATCATAAACCTAAGTACCCTACAGCAGCAAAAATGTGCACAACCATTCAAATCCAATATATCTGCAAGTGTTTGCTTTTATATATACTTGTGCATGTGTTTATCTTTCTACCATATTAGGATTAGTTATCTGAATACAAACTGATGACATTGCCATATTTAAGTCTCAATGTATCACAATATTAAAAGATGTATGATACAAAGATAAAACCAGTGTACTATAACAATAACAGCAGAATATTTCACAAGTATATACTCTTAAATAACAACCGCATGCTTATTACATGTTAAGCTAAAGTATTAAAAACAATAGAAAGTGGATGGTGCTCATCAAAATTGCTTTTTAGTCCTTTATAATGTATTTCGTGTAGGTTAGGGAATGCAATGATTCTAATGAAGGGTCTTTGGTTACCCTTTAAAATCCACTGCACTGAAGCACCTCTTTGTACATCTAATTGGTGGAAGTATGGTAGACTCGTGAAGTATAAAACTTTCCCGTGCTCTTTCGTAAAAACATTCACATCAAATTTGTGAAAACTACACTTATTTTCAGTGAAGTCTCCAGTACAAAGGAACCTGTGAAAGAGATTGGTATTATTGAAGAATTTTTCAAATGAAGTAAAGCCAAGTTGAACTCACCACTTTCCATACAGCACTTTTGATTCGTCTGCCATTTTCAATGCTAGGGTTATGGACATTCAGGTTGATTGTCTGAACCTAACCCTGTTTCATCTGAGTTGAATATGAGAAGCTATGTTTTTGTTTACCGGTTAAGTCTTAAATCTTGGTAATTATAGTTCAAATTGGTAATTAAAAATGCCTTAAAACAATTATTTTTGATTTCAACTTGATTGATTTAAACAATTGTCCTATTCAAGAAACAACAGTTCCCAAACTTAATACGGGGCATAGTACCCCATGGCTTCTAAGGGCATTGTCGCCTATGACATTCAATCTTGGCGTGGGGGACAGAGGGGCACCATCCCCGTGGTATTTTATATTCGTGGCATTTTAAAGAATTACAAGTATTGGGATTAATTATGGTTAGGGTTAGGATTGAAGGTAGAGTAGCTGTTGGCATGAGATACCTTATGATTGTACAACAGTGTCTGTCATGGTTGTGCTTCAGTTGTAATCACAGCATTTGGTAACACTAATGCCGGACAACAAATGATAGTCCTGTGTAATGTACACAAAACCCCTTGCAATTGGCCATATTTCCAACAGGGTTAACCATGAGGGACAGTGTTGTTGTTTACAGGTTGTCTTCAATCTAGGCAATTTCACATTAACTGTTCTAATCTATTCAGTTGAAATCCCTTTCATTATTGTTATAAGGCATTTATAATTACCAATTGAACTATAATTACTGAAACTTAAGACATAACATGGTAACAACAACATTGTCCCTCATGGTAAACCCTGTTGGAACAGGGATTGGGTTGAAGAATTAGTCACAATTCCTTTTGGGACTTCAACTTGATTGATCAATAATTGATATGAAAATGTCCAATTATCTATCCCTGTTTGCGGACATAGCATACCTGCGTAATTGCAGGATTTTTGGGAATTCAACTTAATCCATGAATAGTTTACACACTCTTCCTCATCATACTATAAGGGGCTAAATTTCGGAATGTCCATTAAGGGGATTTGTTTTCAATAAGGCTAGCATTTAGAGTCTAGCATCTCAGCAATGACGTTGAAATTGACAGGAAAATGGTGTTGTTTACACTGTATGAATCAAGACAGACTGTCATTTAATTGTACAGTATCTCCAATGCCAGCAACTACTCTAAACCCTAAACTTAACTAACCCTAACCCTAACCCTAACCCATTAATCCCAAAACTTACCCCTTACCCTAACTAATCCAAACACTGCACCACTAAACCTGTAACCCTTATATCATCCTTAGCCATCACCCAAAACCTCACTATTTTCACTACTGTCTCTCCTGGTGCCATGTGAGCAAATCACACAATACCCCCACCATAATGGACTGTCAGAGTTTTGTCCTTCATAGCATATTGGGAAGTGTGAGAATTGTTGTTGTCTGTTAGGGTTATTGCTTACCCAAGCAGAATTCCAATAACAGTTGCAATTCAATTAATAATTTGAACTATAATTCCCAAGGTTAAAGACATCACTTGTAAACAACAGCCTGGTTACAGGGTTAACTACACAATAACCTCGCCATGAAGGACTTTCAGAACTTTGTCCTTCATAGCATAATGGGGAAGTGTGAGAATTGTTGTTGTCTATCAAGGGTTATTGTTTTCCAAAGCAGAATACTGATTTGAACTATCATTCCCAAGCCATGAAACTGTAACAGTTGTTGACATGGCAATGGTATAAAAGTGATGCTTCAGCTAGATATGCAGTATCTCAAGTTGTGCGCAGTGGAAATGGCCTCTATGACAGCTCTAGTTGTTGCAAACGATTATAGTACATGTTCAGTGCCAAAATACGTAACTCTCAGGGCAACAATCCCGGACAGTCTGAAAATTGTCACTACCTTCAGAAATCTTGGGTTCAGCGTTTCCCATCAAACCAACCTTGGCTTTGCTAGTTTGATAGCATGCTTGGAGTCTCTGGTGGAGGAGAAGGAAAGTCCGGTTTTGTGCTTCACATTTTGTGGCCATGGAGCAGAAGGGATGCTGGTGTCCCAGGAGGGAAGACTATTGCCAATTCGTGACATCCTAGAGCAATTTCATGGGACTACAAGGCCACATTTGGCTGACAAGCTCAAGTTGCTATTTATTGATGCTTGTCGGGGGGAGAAACAAGACAGAGGAGTTGTGACCTGGCAGGATTATGAAACTATTGTAACCACTAGAGGAGCTGGAGTGTTGGATGAGGTCCTCTTGAGCGAGCACAATAATTGCATCATTGCATACGCCACTCAGTTAGGATATCAATCGAGGGAACTACATCATCAGGATGGCACAGACAAAGGAGTGTGGATGCCCATTTTGGCATCCACTATTGCCTCTCGGGATGCCTCTATCCTGCATGTGATGATAGAAGTAAACTATCTGGTGCAAAAGAAGTGCGATGAGTTAAAAGTATTCTATCAAGCACCTGAGGTTACTTTTTCACTAACGAGAGATGTAAATCTTCATCAATTACAAGGATTTAGTATTGTGGATCCAGTGCAGCCTAGTATGTTATGCACACATATGTGACGCATTAATATGACTAAACCTGTTGAATCTGCTGTGTTCTCTGGACTTTGATCTGACCATGTCTTTCTTAGGTGTACCAAGGATAAGAGCCAGTGTTCAGCAAAGTATCAGGGGTGGTGAAGATGCAATGGAGACTATACATGATGAAAACATGAATAATGTAAACACTGTAGCTACTTTCAAGTGTAGTATATCTGGAAATGTGTGTTTGCTTTCATGCATGTGCTTGTGTGTAATATTTTGGATTTGTATGATATAAGGTGTGATTTCTATTCAATATGAGATTGTCCATTGAGTTTCCATTGAATAAACATGAGCATGATACACATGACATTTTCCTGGTAAAATGTGCATAGCCGTAATAGCATTCATTACAAGTGTCCCTCATGTCTATTCCATGTCCTATGTTCATTATAAGCTCAACCACAGAGGACAGAGTATGTGGAGTCCCTCCTGGTGTACAGCGCATGACCTTAATATTAGCTCAAACACAGAGGACAGTGTGTGGAGTCCCTCCTGGTGTACAGCGCATGACCTTAATAGCAAACTCAACCACAGAGGACAGAGTGTGTGGACACTCACAGAATGTCCCTTTTCTTTGACCATGATCATGTTTGGATATAAGGACACTAATTGGACATGAGGGACACTTTAACCATAGTGTCCCTTTACCTTGACCATGATCAATGAATGGACATGAGGACATTAATTGGACATGAGGGACACTTTGACCCTAGTGTCCCTTTGCCTTGACCATGATCATGGTTGGACTTAAGGACACTAAGTGGACATGAGGGACATTTTAACCCTAGTGTCCCTTTGCCTTGACCATGATGATGGTTGGACATGAGGTCACTTATTGGACATGAGGGACACTAACCCTAACCACACAATAGCCCCACCATAATGGACTGTCAGAATTTTGTCCTTTATAGCATAATGGGGAAGTGTGAGAATTGTTGTCTGTCAGTGTTATTGATTTCCCAAGCTGAATTGCAGTAACAGTTGCAATTGTAATTACTAATTTGAACTATAATTCCCAAGGTTAAAGACATCACTTGTAAACAACAGCCCGGTCCCTCATGGTTACAGGGCTAACTACATGATAACCCCACCATGATGGCATTCTATAAAGTTATCATTAAGTGTATTTTTATCGCATCAATAACATTGAAATAACCCCTAGGACAGAGTGTGTGGAGTCCCTCCTGGTGTACAGCGCATGACCTTAATATAAGCTCAACCACAGAGGAAAGAGTGTGTGGAGTCCCTCCTGGTGTACAGTGCATGACCTTAATAGTAATCTCAACCACAGAGGACAGAGTGTGTGGAGTCCCTCCTGGTGTAGAGTACATGACCTATGGTGTTATTTGCACAGCATGCATGGGAAATTATATTTTGCTTCATGTCCATACAC